>OX380338.1:19002362-19240629 GCA_947425015.1 Pterostichus niger | reverse complement strand
ATACATATTAGGTTTTAAGTTACAACGTATGAAAATGAAATAATATTAGCTAGGAACAATTTGATGCTGCGGCGTTAGCGTCTGCGTGGAAGAGTATGGTATTTTACAATGTTTAGCAGGAATGATATATTCCATTTTGTACATAAAATTTTTAGTACTCATTCGTATTTATTTGTGATCATAATCAGTATAATTTAATTGATGAATTATTTACAATTTACACACAAAATAATTATTGTAAAAAATCTATTTTCTTGTTTAAATATTATATGTATACTGATAAAAACGTCTTATATAATAATATAATTGTCATATTTTTCTCTTACTAAGAATTTTTTATTGATCGTTTAATTTGTACCTTTGAGCGAATTTTAATATTCGCTTAATAAAGTTTTAATAATAAATTTTCAGTATGGCATCTATCGTTATATACCGCATATCGAGTCCCTGGTTATTCAACAATTTCATATTTAACATGTGTCAATCGGTTGGAGACAGTCCAAATTAGTTAAATCTCTTCACAAATTTACCTCAACTGTCATTAAGGACCGGGAAGTTAACTTCAAAGACAGCGATTTAGAAAATTTAGATGAAAGTAACGACGATGGCATAAAGAAAAGAAGAGATTAGCTATGCTTGATTTACTTATTTCTGCAAAGAAAAATAAGGGATCAATTGAGGCATCCGAGAAGAAGTAGACACTTTCATGTTTGAGGTATGAACTGTTTTATTAAAACAAGCATATTTATTACTAGCCATTTTATTTCAAGAAAATTATTTGTTATATTTTTTATTGCAAAGAGAGCTTAAATAGCATTAGCGCTTAAATAATTTTTTTTTCATGATCGGTTCACTCTTTAAATATTATTTTTAATCACGATTATCCAAAGAAAGTTCACGATTACGCCCGGTCACGTATAACATATTTTACTCTCGCCTAGGTACACATAAAATAAAATTGAAATTAATTATATATGCATTCATTATGACTTTGCCATTCATTATGATTTTTTTAAACTTACTTTTCAATTTCTTTTCTATAAATAATGTATTATTTTATTTTTTAATTATTTATCATAAAATTGTTTTGATTACCTTTTTTGTTTCCAGTATAAGTTCTGATATTTTACATAAGTAACATTATTCTGATCAAGTATTTATTGAAAGCTAAATTATTAAAACTGACGTAATTTTCATTACTTACGAAAAAAATGCATTTATTCGCAGTCACGCACGACCATTTTTTAAAATTACAATTGTGACGTGGCCCGAAAAATTCAAGGCTCGCGCTTACTTCCTGTTAGCAATCATCTTTACACCATTTAAATTCGTTTGCAACGAAGAATTTTTTAGAAGATCTGTTAATATCTAATGTTTAATAACAATGTACTCGTAAACTACTTCCCCTGCTTCTGCTTCAATTTGCTTTTATAAATAAAAAATACATAAATATATATATATACTATATATATATATCTATATATATATATATAATATATTTCGGTAAATGATACATTTATGGGCGAAAATGAGTTTATCTTCTTCAAATCATTGTTGTCAAAGATGTTAGTGGCGTGGGAGCTAGAGGAGTAATTTTTAATACTGCAATTTCCTCCATAATAATTAATTTTAATTTTCTCTTATCTATTTTCAGGGTCATGACACAACTTCTGTTGGAATATCTTTTGCTCTTATGGTATTAGCGAACCAAAAAGAACATCAAGAAAGAATTGCTGAAGAATTGAAAGAAGTATTTGGAGACTCTAAACGTCCAGCAACTTATGAAGATTTACAAAAAATGCCGTACTTAGAACTTTGCTTAAAGGAATCGCTGCGTTTATTCCCTAGTGTACCCTTGATTGCAAGATTTATTGAAGAAGATTTACAATTAAGTAAGAACAAATAATTATTCTTCAATCTGTTTTTTTCCGTAAATATTTATCAACTTATGAAATCGATATTCCTGAGTGTTTTCATAATACTTAAACAAATTTTAATTACAAGAAGAGAAATATAATTATTTATTAACATTTTTAATTATCATTAATTTTAATATGTTTAAATATTTCCATATTTTTCCGTATGCTTATTGGAGTTTGAGTATCTGCTATCTCACTAATTATGGTTTTTAGGTAACTATATAGCTCCAGCTGGTACAACCTTAAATATACATATCTATGATTTACATCGTGATCCCAGATATTTTGCAAATCCCAATAAATTTGATCCCGACAGATTTTTACCAGAAAATTCTATAGGAAGACATCCCATTTGCGTATATTCCATTCAGTGCAGGACCTCGCAATTGTATTGGTATGTAAACAAAATAGTTAATGTAAAAACGTAATATTAATATTTGTTCTTTTTCCAGGACAAAAATTCGCAATGTTGGAATTGAAAAGTATAATTTCGGCTGTTTTGAGAAACTATATTTTGGAACCAGTAGATACTCCTGAAACTATGAAATTGAAACTTGATTTTGTTTTAAGAAATGAGGGTGAAATTAATGTCAAATTTAGGCCTAGAGTTTAACTATCTACCTAATTATTTTATATTTGTGCCACGTTATTAGTGTTTCATAAAAAAAGAGGCGTAACTCAGTCCCCGTTAAACTACTAAGAAATTTTGATAAAATTTACACATACGAGTATACTGTGTATTCTCATATAAATAGAGACAGGTATTTAACATGAGAAATCATTTTTGTAAAAATCAGAAGTATCTCAGGAAACAATTATTATGGTACCAAATTACACTTGACAATATTGGTATGCTTACACACTTTATGTAGCATAGATTATGTCCATGCCACAAATTGAAGAAATTAATTAAAATTGTCTATTAAATATGATTTTTTGTGACAATCAATTTGTTACAGATATTTTTATCTAAATATTTAATAAATGAAATGAATTAATTTCGATAAAAACAGTTTCAAATTTAAAAATAAATAAATATATCATCACCCATCACTGGGTATGGCACTCTGCCCGTAGCAGATCTCGGTAAGTGATATATTTCTTCGCGTGAAGTGCGGTTACCAGTCGTCAAATCACGGCCCCCAAAGATGTTAGTGGTGAAAATTGTTTGTCGCCTGTGGGGATCGAACCAGGGTTCTCAAGATCCACAGGCCGACTTGATACCACTGAGCCATCTACCCCAATTTCATATTTCTAATATAGAAACAGATATCGCATAAAAAAACATAATAGTAGATTTTCTTGAAATATTTAAAATATTTTTTTTTAATTTGTAGCATTAAAACGAGGTAATCTCTAATAAATAAGATTTATAGATAGTGTCATACACTATACATTCTCAATTGAGAAAATAAAAGACTTCTTTGTACCAAATTTTCATTTATTATCTCAGTTTCAACTGTGAGCAAAATAAAAACCCTGTCTCTATTTATTTCAAACACACGATATGGAATTCAAAATAGTATATATTTGATGTAATTGCAAATTGTTACACATATATGTATATATAGTACAGAACCTAAGATATTCGCGGGGCCGAGGCGAAATTTGAAGCTACGCCACTGCATTAAATTTACTTTCTAGCCTGTTATTTAGTTAGTTACCAATTATGATTGTTATTATAATTATTTGTTTTTAATTGTTTTAATGTGATAAAACAATTTCACACATTATGTCACAACATTATTGTACTGTAATTGTAAATACATAAAGTTTAATATTATCATAAAACTACTAGTTTTCTTTACATATTTAATAAGTATGTAATTAGAAAAAATATAGCATTGTCTATATCCAATTTATTGACATTTATTTGTTAAATACTTCGATTTAATAACATGTTTTTGAGATAGAAATCACTTATAATTACAAAGGAATGTCCTTCAGTAATCAAATGAAAATGCAGAATTTCTTATAAAATTCCAATCATGCACAAAAGATGCAACCTTATAAGCAAATTTCGATTTCTTTTAACATTACATTAACCTAAATTGATTTCAGTTTGGTAGAAAGTTTTGTATTGAACACCGAACGTATGACAACAGTTGGCAATGTTTATTGAAAATTACACTTTTCGATTTGTTTTGAAAAAGTTTCTTTAGAAAACGCCAACAAGCACACTGCGTTATGAAATATTACATCCACTTATCATATTCTTTTAGCTGCTATATTTTGTAACTCGATTTAATTTGATTTTTTAAGTATCTATTCATATTCAAATAATAATAATAAAATAATGTTGCTAATTATATAAATTACTGGCTTCAGTAACAGTAGAATAACAAGTTACTTATTAGTATTATGAATTAAATATTTTACAACAATGATAAAAATATTTTGGTTCTCAATAAATTACATTAAGTAGAAACATTTACATATAACACAGGCTATATGAAAAATATATATAATAAAAATAATAATATTTAAAATGAGATCTATTTTTAATTTTATATAGTTTTATACAACCGAACACTTAAAACAGATTTAGTTAAATCTGAATTGTAACTTAACTAACAATATTAGTTAAATAAAGGAGTAGTGTTGAATCCCTGGTATGATCGAGGATGATTGCTTTCCCCACCTCCGAATGTAAATCAATAAATAAATAAGTAAATAAAACAAATACGAGTATATCATCACGCCTTTAATCACTGCTGGATGTATTACTTTGCCGTAGCAAATATTAGTAAATGACATATTTTGTGCGTGAAGTGCAGTTACCAGCCGTTAAATCACATCCTCCCGAAAGTAAAATTAGTAATATGGCTCACAAACATTAGTACTTTTTCATGATTTTATGCATGTACAACATTAATTACAGATTGTTATTTTGTAAAGTTTCAATTTATATATTTATTTCTGTCTTTAATTATCGAACTATTTGATCAAGGTCAAGGGTCAATCAAATATATACTGAGCTTTTCTTACTACTGCGGAACAAGTGAACACGCATGGCTGCTACCATCATAATGAAAATTTTGACAAATTAAATCCAACCAACAGCATGCCGAGACAACGCGCACAAGTTCAATAGTGAGACATGATCAAAGACACAGATATTTACTTATTATAAGGAGTTCGCTGACGGTAGCATTGAGATGAAAAAGATTTGATAATAACGAAAGGGTGAATGAATTCAGGCTCAATTGGCTCTTACCACGTTCCATCACTTTTATAATATAGAAATTTTATAACTTCCAATCCGGTGGCACAAGTACTTTAAATAAATAGAACTATGTAGAAAAATAACATTTTTCTACGATTGCTATGAAAAGTTGACAATTACGCTCTCATTTGTCATCGTAAAGTTGACGTTTTCTGTGGAACAATCGAAAAACATCTTTTTGCGCGTCTCCAATGGCAACGAGCGAAAAAGACGTTAAATGCACTCGTTTCCAATGGCAACGCGCGAAAAAGATATTAAATGTGCGCTTATTTCAATAGTTACCAGGGATACAAACAAAAAAGAAACTTGTCATATTGACAGTTGTCAGAACGAATTTATTTTCAGTACGTATACGTTTTTAAATAATTTTAAGATGCAATCGTAGAAAAAATAATGTGTGTATCACGAGTGTAAAGTGTCTTTGTTCGAGTAACAAAGAATCACTTTACGCTCTTAATACACAAATAACTATTTTGTACATTGAGTGTTATTTTATCCAATAAAGAATTATAAAAAAAGTTCGATTTATATGTGATTAATCCTCGTAAACCTAAAATATTTTGCATGGTTTTATTTATTCCAAATACTAAATGACATGAACACGTAAATTTATTTATATTACTAAAGACAACAGAAGCTTAATCCCAATTACAGTATAGTGTCAAGATTCACCAAGCCGCCGTGTGGTGGTAGTTCATATATTATTAGCTTGAGTGGGATTCGACTCAGGATCTCTAGATTCAAATGTAGTAACGCTAACAGAACACAGTATATACCATGTAGACTTCTAAATAAATTAGACAAAGTAAATATAAAGAAATGTACTAACAATATAATGTTTCAGCAAAAATTTTGATTAGTTATTCTATATAACATTGCATATTATTACGTTACTAACAAGTAACACTATCCAACTGTCACTCACCGATTTAAATGAAACTTGCTACACTAATAGAACTCTAAAAAATATTGAACCCCCATGATTTTTCTTCCGAAAGTTGCTTTTTTGGGGTACAAACCACCCCTGAAAGGTGGTAAAAGCAAGAATCGCCATACTGAAATTAAATAATATAACAATATTACGCGTTCAACATTGGGGGTTTTTGAGATCGCCAATATCTATTTTCGGGGTCATTTTGATCATATGCACTTTTTTACCGGGTTTAAAAAGGGAAATGGTGGAATGAAATTATGATATTCAACCGAAATAGAGTTTTAGATTCAAAACTAGAACGCGTAATATTTTGGTATTATTTACATTTATGACGATTCTTGCTTTTACCACCTTCAGGGGTGGTTTGTACCCCAAAAAAGCAAAAAAAAATAGGGGTTCAATATTTTATAGAGTTGTATTAGTGTGCCAAGTTTCATTTAAATCGGTGAATGACAGTTTCTATCTATTTTGACATTTCCTCGCCAATGTCGTAGATGAAATAAATTTGCTGCCCTTAATCGCATTTCACAGTACATATAAACATATAATACTCATCATATTCATTTATACGCTTCACTAATATGTGTTGTTATTAAATGCTAAAATTTACCGCCACGTAGGTAGGTAATTGCTTGTCACGTTAAAAAATGTTGGCTATTAAAATTGTATAATTGTATATGTACAGTGCCGGATTAAAGTAATTGAAGGTCCTAAGCAGTGCTTTTAGATTTCGGAAGGCAAATATTGAAATTGTACATTTCTAAATTGTAATAAAAGTTTGGTTAAATAAAATACATATATAACGTAAATGCAAACATCAGCCATGGTTGTTGAAACAAATTATACTTCTTTATTCTATAGACATAATTAAAAAAATAATGAACTTTATAGGTCGTAAAAAATAGTATAAAATAAAAACGGACTTGCTATTATACTATATATACCTAGAATAAACTTGCACCTAGTATAATGTATTATCTTTTTTTAGTCAATTATGTACCGACAAAATAAATTGATTGTCATCAGAATGTCAGGTGTTTTCGTACGTAAATTTTATCGTGAAAGTGTACAAACCGGAATACAACAATTAAGTAAAGAAGAAAGTAAAAGAAAAATCACTTGATAGGAATGAAAATTAATTCATCTCAACAAATTCGGATCAACATAATTATCACTATTTTTTATACATACAATTAGCTAATTTATTGATCTTAATTTGTAGAAGATTTTATTTGAAAGAACATACATTAGGTGGAGAAATTAAATTCTAAAGAATTGTTGAGTGTGCTCCATAATAAATTATCATCAGTTGGAGTGGACATATTTGATGATATTAAATTTATTCGACAGATGTTTTCTCTCTTCCACATTTATTTGACCAAAAAAATAAATACGTGTTTTGAATATGTGTGAATAATTTCTTTTCTGCGATTTCACATTAACGCATTAAATACGGATTCAGTTAAAAAATATGGTGGCCATAATATAATCGAAAATTAATATTCATTTATATACATACGAGTATATTCTCTCTTTCTTTAGATGCCTACCTGAAAAAAAATACATACAAATTTTAGATTATGATCATTTAAGCACGATTTGTATTTATTTTAAGAATTTAGATAATTATGTGTGCTTCTGTTTTCTGTACGTTAGTATATTTCAAATTTGGTTATAAAGAACTTAATTATTGTGAATGTACGAATATTGATGCAGAGCCAGCACTATCTATATTTAAAAAAGATAAACTGTAGTTCCCAGTTCACTAACATCTTTGGGGAACGTGACTTAACGCCTTGTAACTGCATAACTGTACTTCCCTCGCTAAATATATCTCTTACCGAGATATACTACAGCCGAATAAAAATACTCACTAACAAGTAAATGGCGTGAAGATATATTTATTTTATATTTTTTACCAAATGTAACGAAATGAACAAGAATTTGAATCTAATTTTGAATCGAGTAGGTACCTCCCAACAACAAAAAATTCTATCAAAAATTATAAAATAAATACACATATAACAGATACAGCACAAAAGTCAACCATAGTCATATTTAAGAAGAAAAATCAGTTTACTCATCGCTATTGCATTATAGAGAAAAATGCTTAA
This sequence comes from Pterostichus niger, assembly GCA_947425015.1. Taxonomy (NCBI): domain Eukaryota; kingdom Metazoa; phylum Arthropoda; class Insecta; order Coleoptera; family Carabidae; genus Pterostichus; species Pterostichus niger. Next base: position 19,232,436 of record OX380338.1, on the reverse strand, counting down.
AATAATAGTTGTAGAGATTAAAATTCTACATCTGAGCTAATGAACAGATTTCATTTTACTCCGGACAGTGTTCTGATGATATTGCATGTGGGAACGAAACGTTGACTTTGTAAATAAATACTATTAAACTACATTGTGTGACTGCATTCCTGTTTACACTACTTTGTCTAGTCATAGATTATTACTCTTCTGTTGTTGCAGCTAAAGGCTTAAAGAGTTTCCATTTAGGAAACGAAGACGTAGGAATTTATTATTGGGATTATGAATTGTTTTTAGATAGTTATTAGTTCTATTTTCTCTTGTATTATTATTAAAGCCCGGATATTTAGGCTCTTAAAAACACCCAAATAAGCAGGCATATAGGCCGGTAATTACTCTAAAATAGGCGGGATTTTAGGTAGCCTAAATGTAAATAATTTGTTTTAAAAAAAATAAACGAATCCTTTTTCTAATATTGGTACTCGTATCTACTCTTCGTTAGAAAAAAATAATCATTTTAAACAAAAATTAACGCAATCTGAAAAATAATAATGTAGGGTTCTCATTTTATTAACTATTATGCAAATTCAAATTATGTAGTATACTTTAATTGGGTGACACTGCAACAGCCGAATCTATTGCAACAGATTCTAATTGAACAGAATCTACTGCAGCCGATTCTACAAATCCCGAAAATTTTAAATGTGGCGCTCTGTCTACATCGCCCGATTCTACAAAAACCGAAAAGTGGGCGTGGCTAAATTTATGTCCGCGTCAGCCGAATGTAGTCTGAACCGATAGTAGTTCCAGCCTAATGCTATGTGTGAAACCTTTCCGATAGATGACAGCATAAAATAGTTGTTGCTGCTCGTCACTAGATATCAAACTGAGCATTTACCAACATTTTATTACCGACTTGAATGCCAAAATATAAATATGCGACATACGTTTTAACTGTCAAAATGACAATTCATATGTCAACATTATAACTTTGCAATGAAATACAATGCCAATTTTTAAATAATAGAAAGAAGTAAACAGGGTTAGCGTTCAATTTATAATGTTTCGTATATTAAGTTTTCTGCACGGTCATGAATTTGAATAAAATTAAGGTTAGTATATGTATTCATGGAAATATTTTGTATATAAATGATCAAACTTTATTATAAGTCTACTTTGTAGGGATGTTCTGGTCGAGAGAATTGGACTGCTGAAACGTTTATTCGACGGTTTCCTACAGCATATGTCAAATTCATAAAAGTCCTAGAAATCATACAAAAATAAAGTTGGTTGGAATAAAAATAAGATGCATTGGTAATATTTGTGCGTAAATGATCTATATTTATGATGTTTTTACTTTATAGACATTATCCGGTGAAAAGAATTGGACTTAGAGAATAGATATTTTGCCAATATCATCAAATAAAAAGAAAGGAAAAAATTGGTACTATTCTTTATTGTGTATATTAAAAGTATTAAATCTATACATAATATATACAACTCTACAATATTCTGCTTAAAAATATGAAACAATAAGTCGTAATCGTTTCTGTGCAAATAAATTTCAAGATGAAAAGATCAGATTTGTGATTTATTATGCATGATTAAGAAATGAATGCACACATTGAAGAAATTTGTGCCAACACCGACAATATGTAGATCGTCGTTTTTTGTAGAAAATTAATGAATTGTAACAAGAGTTATTGTCACATGATACTGTAGCAAGTGTAGTCAATATTAAATGTGAAGATAACGAAATCACCACCGGAACCAAATATATGGATGAAAGATTATGAAGCAATTGCAATTTATAAGCATTGGATCAACATAAATCAGTGTGATGGCAATGGACTGAATACAATTTAACTACTGTTAATTAAAAATTGTATAATTTGTTTACTTTGTACTTTGAGATATGTGTTTGTTAATTATTTATTTTAATTTGTTCTGATGAAGATATACGATGATTATATCAAAACGGCGACTTTAAAATAAAAATTGCATGTTGTAAACAAAACCAAATTTCCTTAATTGTGAAGTATATAATTAAATAAATAAATATACATTATTAATTTTAAATACTATAAAGTACATGCTTAATTTCAGAGACATATTTAGATAAAGACAGTTTTTGATATTATTTTAGAAACACATTTCAAAAAATATTGTAAAAGATTCTTGTCAAATCTTCGTACATGAATATTTTATAATAATTTATAACGAGACTACTTATAATGGGCACCGAAAATAAATTGAGACGTTTTTATATGTCAATTAAATTGTTTTTTCGTTTATTTTGAAAAAAAAAATGCGATAAATCTGAATAGTCACAACATTATTGTAAAATATCATTTCATTGGAGTAAGTGGAAGAAATATATCAAAAGATCTGAAGCTGCTTGTGTGAACTATAGCTGACATCATAAAAAAATATTGTTCGCCTGATTCAATTGAAATAGGTAAAAGTACAGGACGAAAATGTTTCATTACTGATAGAGATGTTCGGAATTTAATTAATATATCCAAAGAAAATCGGCGAAGTAGTTTACACGAATGAAAGATATTGTAATCAGAAACAATAAAAAAGAATGTCTCAACTGAAACTAAATGAAAGTATCTCAGAAAACTGGGTTACAAATTTTATAAGATATGTTAATGTATTTTTATCTTAATTTAAATAGAAATTTAAATTTATCTCGTACATCAGGCTAAAGAAACACCATTATTGACCACTTCTCCAAAACAAAACCGATTAAAATTGGATACAGAGACAATGGAATAGTATATTATTCAGTGGCGAAACCACATTTGACATGTATGTCGGTGATATGCGGTTAAAAGTTATACGAATCAAGTTTGAAGCTTATCATAAAGATTATTTAAAAAGGACTGTAAAATTTTCTGCTATGTTATGGTATAGTGTTACATATCTTCGAAAGGTGTCGGAAAATTAAGTAAATTTTCAAAACTATATAGATATTTTGAGAAACAATCTAATCCCATCTGTCATGTCAAATTATAATAGCGAATGGACTTTTCAATAAGATGTCATACGGCTAAAATTACTAAAAAAAATGGTTGAATGTTTTTAACTGGCCATCCAGTAGTCCGGATATCAATCTTATTGAAAGGCTATGGGGAATCATGAAAAGAAAATTACAGACTGATCGTCAAAGAACTGTTGATGGATTGAAGTAAAAAAATATTGAGATTTGGAATTCCATAACACAGGAAGAATGTAAAAAGTGAATAAATACAATGCCAACTAGGATAAATGCAGTTATTAAAGTGAAAGGTGATGTTACATAGTATTAATATGTCTTATTATAAGGTATGTCCGAAGATTTAGTTGACAGGAAATTTGTGTATATATTTTTTAATAAATACTTAAAATTAAAACAAAACGCTCATCATTGAAATATTGTCTTAAAAGTAAGCATGTAAGTGTTAGTATTTAAAATTATTAATATAACTTTTTTTATTTATTATGTATAACACAGATACAATTATTTGAGGAAAAAAGTAAGTGTTCGAACCTATAGTTATCGGGGCTCGTAAACGAGTTTATAATTTTTATTGCTGTTAGTTAACATATACTTAACAATCAATTAATAAATCGTACATAAGTTAATCAATTTATTTACAGAAAGTATTATAAATGTAGGTTTATCTAGTATAAAACGTAAAAATGTAGTCAAAAATAAATGAAACAATACTTTAAAAAAAGAGTGACATCCAACATACAACAAGCAGCCTGAAATTTAAATAAAAAATGGTAAGTATGATTGGTACTTTATATTTCAGCAATAATTACAATTTAGTGCTATTGCTCGGGCTGCTTTTATCGTGAATTAAGTAAAATTATTGTTATGAAAATATAAGAACCATATTAAAGTATACTCAAATATAGGAGTAGGTACTATAAATTATTAACACATATTTTAATTAAAGAACTTCAACAACAAACTATTTTCTCATGTTTCCAATATCCTACATAATCATTCATTCAGTTGTATCATATATTTATTTACGAAATAGTACGATAAAGGAATATACTTTACAATTCTGCTAAAACTTTATTTCGGATATACAATTCGCTTTCTTCTAGACTGAGTTATTCAGATTTTCTTATTTGCAATTTTAAAACGGAATAAACCAAATCTTTTACAATAATTACTTTTAAATTGTGGTAATTTCTATATGACGAGCGGACATTTTATCGGTAGAACTTATTTTCAAATTTATCTGTAAGATTTTACCATAATAAGTTCTACAAAATATGTTACATGCAAAAATAAAGAATTGAAATTTAACGTCGTTAAAATAATAATAAATTATTTTTAAAACGTTTTAGAGCAGATAATTTGCTATAAGACTTGAATTTTGGTATTTCTGAAGAAGATAAATAATCGTCACAAATTATGGTATTATTCTTTATATTTTTAATTAAATTATTTATATATTGTTCCTACTTTTAATAAATCAAAATTTAAAGGTTCTTTCTCCTATTTAGCGCCCACTTTATACAACAGTATTCCTGTATCTTTGAAATCTCTAACGTTGAATTCTTTTAAGAACAAAATAAAGAATATGATATAAGTTTTGAACATTCATGTTATTGTATTTATTTTTGTAAATTTTGTTGGTTTTTTTTTTGTTGGCTATATTTTTGGCTTTGTAATATATGTAAGGTTAGGTGGAAGAGCAGCCTCTGGCTGAACCTCGCCTTTGACTTGGAATGTCAATAAAGATTATTATTATTATTATTATTATTAAAAAATATCTGGATATCAAAATTTCAATATAACCTCCAAAACTGAACAATTGCATAAATACCAATAACAGTTACCAACCACGACATTTCATATACAAATTGCCCTAAATTAACTCGGATTAAAAATTTTTAAATTTTAATTTTGAAAGACGCAAAACAGAAAAAATAGTATAAATAACTCATTTTATAAGACTTTTATCACACGCTATTTAAGCAGCTCTGTAATACATCCAGACACGAACTCTAAATTTAAAACTTTTAAATTCAAAATGTTTCCAGGGTATACTTTGGGTTTAAAAATGCCTAATAAAAAATAAAATGATGCTAAATCAGGAGATTCAGCAGGCCATTATACATATTTTTCCACCGGTCGATTTAAGCAAAGAAATATTTAATGTTTTCTTCACCTGCATGTATTATTTACAGGTAGCAAATCGTTTATAACAATACGAACACAAATTAATGCAATTTTAACTAACAACCTATGTTTTATTTTAAAATAAACCTTTGATATATTTGTGTCAAATTCGTAGCCATGGACATGGCAAATCCCATGGTTCACTGTATTTATAGAAAACAGAATTTTTAAATTGAATATAATATTAAAAAATCTGTTAGCGTATATGGTTCTTGAAAGCGAACGAAATCTTTAATGAATACTGAAGGTACTTTAATTTATTCTAACAATGTTTTCTTTAAGGTAAGCTGAGGCAGTGCACTTCTTAATATGTTTTTGACGTGAGAAAATTTGAAGAATTCGCATATAATTCAGGAAACTTCTAATGACGAAAATTAAAATTATGAGATGTATTGTTATAACAATAGAAATCATTTCGAAGTCGAAAAACTTTTAATGAAAGAAACTTCTACACAATTTGTAAAAAATGTGTAATAAATTCATCTCCAAATAAGTTAGTGACGTATAAATACTTCCATTGCTATATACTGGTTAGATCTACTTTATTAATATTGTTATCGTATTAAAATTATGCCAACTATATTTCAAAAATATTCATTCATGGCAAACATGATCTTTTGATAGCGACCTACTTAGCAACTATTGTTGATTAGAGGCCCTAACAAATGTTGCTCTTAGCAAATTTTTTTTATAGTATTAGCTTCATGGTTTCAAGACCAGATTAAATTGTACGTTTACTACAAAACAGACATGAGCATAAATTTACGTTAAAATGTGGTGGTTTTATTGTCAAACAAATAATTTGTTTTTACCGCTCTTGTCTGGGATGTTCTTTTCAGCTGCGCTTCGATCAACGATCTCCATGGGCCAGCAGCAATACTTTCTGCTCATAGTTCCATGAAAAACTATATTTTGCATAGAAAAACTTATTTTTTAAATGTGAATGTTGAAATTTATGCATAGGTAAGCCTAACTTTGCGACAATGGTGGATTTTTTTTCAAGCACTCAACTACTACGTACATCATAAATATGCCGCCTTGATTGCTCGTAGTCGATGGTCTGACAACGGCACGCGGTGTTCAAAAGAGCGGGTTATCGCTGGGCGGTCACCCATCTATTTACTATCCGCACACAGTGATGCTTAATTTTGCGTTAGCAACTCAACAAACGCTCCTTGTCACAACCGCTGCAAGTTGAATTTATTTATTTAAGTATAAATCATAGTAGATATATAATAGAAATAACATCATCTATATGTTAATTGTTATATTTGAATAAACATAATTATATTACACATATCTGTATTTTCGTATTCGTATATAAAATTATATGTGAAAATATTAGTATATATATACACTTAATCCATACCCCAAATTGCCTGTAGTTCTGTACAAATTATACACCTACTTAAAACGTGTAATTATTTCAATCTTATGATACATAGTTTTTGTACATAAATCCGAAAATAGGTTGAAAATAACTTATTAGAATGCGAATTAAACTAGACATATAAAACGGCCGATCTGTTTTAAGAATCGTTACTTTTATTATACACCGAATTAAATATTACCAGAAAAATATTAAACTAAACATAAATGACAATGCAATCGAATCAAAAATCGTGAAGATTGTCAAAAATAAATAGCACTAGTAATGAGTATATCAATGATTATAGAAATATTATTTTAATTTTACGGATTATTTTAAAAATATTTCTGATTATAGGTCGATAATATCTATTAATGTCTCAAATTTACATTCTGCGGTATGTACTCTAGTCAGTGATTATAAAAAAATATATGTAAAATGATATTTGCTGTATTCGACATTCTGAAGTTTTGAAAATTGCCACATAAAATTTAATATTTTATTAATTTATTCAAATTCATGACCGTGCAGAAAACTTAATATACGAAACATTATAAATTGAACGCTAACCCTGTTTACTTCTTTCTATTATTTAAAAATTGGCATTGTATTTCATTGCAAAGTTATAATGTTGACATATGAATTGTCATTTTGACAGTTAAAACGTATGTCGCATATTTATATTTTGGCATTCAAGTCGGTAATAAAATGTTGGTAAATGCTCAGTTTGATATCTAGTGACGAGCAGCAACAACTATTTTATGCTGTCATCTATCGGTAAGGTTTCACACATAGCATTAGGCTGGAACTACTATCGGTTCAGACTACATTCGGCTGACGCGGACATAAATTTAGCCACGCCCACTTTTCGGTTTTTGTAGAATCGGGCGATGTAGACAGAGCGCCACATTTAAAATTTTCGGGATTTGTAGAATCGGCTGCAGTAGATTCTGTTCAATTAGAATCTGTTGCAATAGATTCGGCTGCTGAGGTCATTCCCCTTTAATTCACAAAATATTACGAGCAATTGCTCTATGAAATGTTCGGAAAGGGACTCTCTTCGGTCAGTCAGAACTTGCTTGTAAGCTGAAAACTTCGTTCGACATCACAAAATGTGACAGGAGCGTTCGTATATTTAGCCACATCGTCTAAAGTTACCTCAGCTCCATTGCTTAATGGCAAAGACACAATTGAATTGCCACGTAAAATTTTGACTAAAAAACGTGTTTTTTTCGGCATTTTAAATTCACACACAAAAACTTGATTAAAGTAAGTACTTTAAATATTATAGGTTAGGTTGAAACACTTTGTCGAGTGCTGAATTAGTCAACGAAGTAGATGATAAACCTTGTCTGCTCAATAAAAGATAAAATAGGCAACTAAAATAGGCAAAATAGGCTGTATAAGGTAAAATAGGCACAATAACCAAAATATAGAAAAAATAGGCTCTAAGGCACGAAAAAAAAAACTTTCCATTACACGTAAACATATTACCTATGTAAAGAAAAACGAAATTGCCTCAAGTATATTAAAATTTGAATCTAGGCAATTGCCTAAAAATCCGGGCTTTAATTATTATACTACCATTTTATAAGTTATCATCGATTATTTGTATAAAAATATTTGTCCAACGATTGTATAAATTAAAAATTGTGTTTTTCTTCCTACTTATCACCCAGGGGCGCTGGGTAAAACGAACGCACGTACTTCTAGGGACGCCACTGACCATATTGTACCAATTATTTGCTAGCCACTTTTAATTTTGACGTACTTAGAACACACGGTATATGGAATAAATTGTACTAAAAATATATCTTAGCGAAATATTAGGTAGATTTGGAGAAAAATCAAATCTGTTTACATTTGCGTAGTACCGCCCTGGTAATAGCGAAAAAGTAAAAGAAGTAAAAAAAAAATACTCATATTTATATAAAACGGTTTTTATTCATTAACGGACGGACATTTAAAAACTTATATAACGATGAGTTTCGAGTCATAATGAATTCCCAATATAGATTCTGAATAAATTATTTATTCTTACTCTATTTATTATCTCATTTATTAAGTTATTGATTCATTTATGTTCTCATTTATTTTATTTTAAATTTTTCTAATTATTATTGTTATTTCAATATAAATTGAACATAATGTTGTTTATATTTTTTAATATTACTGTAATATAGTGTAAAGGTAAATACATAGAGGACCGATGAATGCATCTCGCGAATCGAAATGGTATAGCCTGTCCATCCCGGATTTTGTTCCAAGTTTCGTGGCAAAGTATTTAAAAACAGCATTTTTTATACCTCATTTCTGAGGTAACAAGCTATCAGAAATAAAAATTATTTATTGATTTAGAGATGAAGCCATCGTAACACTAAAACACGAACCTCACAAATATTATATCAAAGTCGGTTTCCCATTACTACATTCTAATATCTGATACATTGCTACTGAGACATTGATCTCAAAATTGTTGTGAATACTAATATGGCTGGCTCCATGAAGCAAATTCATTATAACAAAGTTCAATTGTATTTCATTATTATACATATCGGATTGTAAATTTAAAAACACAAGTTGGAGACCCAAAGCAAATAACTGATTACTACGTTACAGAGTACAAATTACGGCATACTTTACATGCTGATGGAGCTTTTTTTATCTAACTTTATATTCATATTCGTTGTGAAATAATCTACTAGTACAGTAACATGATGTAATGATTTAATATTATTCTTATATTTACTTTATTTTGTATTTAAATTATTTTAAATAGAGGCCTGTGGTTTCAAATAAATTAAAAAAATCCTTTCAAAAGTTTGTGATTAATAGAGATACAATACAATAAATTCATTTTCAACCTATATAATACTTCCTTCTAAATTTTATTCTCAGGGAAGCATAAACTCCTACTAGAAAATCAATTTCAATTATCAAACTAATTTACATAGACTATTGACACAACAATGCATCATTTCCCACAGACACCGGACATTAGCTCTGCGTCTTTTACGTCAACTTCATCTACAGCATCCGTTGTCTGCTGGCCTACTATAATCTAAGAGGAGATGCGGAGAAATTGTAAGACCAATCACTTGCGCGTGGTCCCGAAGACCGGTTGATAAACCTGGCGGCGGTGGCAGCGGCGGCAGAGATAGAAATGAAAGTGCTCGCTCCCGCGAACTCAAGTTCAGTGTCAATGTTAACAGAGTAAAGACAGTGTATGTTATCAGTGAGTTCTGTGAATTAAGATGGCTTTGAAATATGTAAGTATTTACTGACTTTTTAAATTTGGAACTTAGAAGTTATTGTTAGGTCTAATCAACAATCGCTGGTAAAATTTACTTATATAAAACAAAAAAGTTAGATTAGAACTTAATAACAGAAAGTATATATTGAATTATGAAAAGAAAAATTAGGATATTGCTAGGACTTGAATCTGACACCTATGAATTCCAGAATACTCTTTAACCAATTAACGCTTCGGTCGCCATGTGATTTAAATCTGATATTATTCCAATTTTTGTCCCTATTTTATTGTACCATAGGTAACATCGATCGCACGACACTTTCATACACAAGACTGAAAGACTTGACATGAGAGCCGTTTGCAGTGCCTAAAACGCATAACAAAATAAAGAGAAGAATTGGAATAAATCAGATTTGAATTACATGGCGACCAGAACTTAATTGGTTAAAGAATATGATCGGAGTTCATAGGTCGCAGGTTAAAATCCTAACGGCATCCCAATTTTTCTCTTTATAATCCAATTTAATTTCGTCAATTGTTAAGTATTTATTAAAACACTAATAAACTAAAAACACTAAGTCTCAACATTTTTATAATATAATAATGTAATAAGTAAAATGTATACGAGTTTGTTTATATTATTTCACTGAGGTTCAAATCCATTATAGCTGAGTATTCCGGGGTAAAATCCCAGTGTAACAGTGGAATATTTAAAAATTATTACAGTTTAATGAAATTTGTGTATCAGATTGATTTAGTGAGATAATTTTATGAATTACTTTCTCAACCTAAAATGGGAAGGATACTAAAACTGTATAATATGTTACGATTAAATTGATTAATTTGGGTATTTTTTAACTACTCAGCTATTCTGTAAACATATAATACATCCAAAATAAATTTAAAAGTCTTCAGTCTGCAAATGAATCATTTTCAAGATATATTACTACAAGTTTAATGAACGGCGACATCTGTAAATGATGAACTTCTTTTTGTAGATGTATAGTCTGCGTAGGCACAGAGGAAGAGCATTTCAAACATCGACTTTAACTTTTTTTTCATTAAATGTGTTATTTTTTGTGATAATTGTTAAATTAATTTAAAGAAAAACTATTATTCTTAAAACTGAAAATAGAATTTATCTTAGAAATAGGTCGTTTATAATTATATTCATGACGACCAGTCAATTATTTTTTTGCTTTTACTGTATGCCTCTAAAATATTTTAAACTTTTTTAACATAATTATTGTCGAAACCATATTCTAACATCGTCTTTTTTTATATGCTGAAAGAAATTAGACGAAGTCAAGAAATATTACTTATTATAGTACCTACAACTAATGTTATTCTATTTAATACTTAGCTTAATGTTCTAGATTTTGATATTAAATATATAAGTACGTATTTACTTTTACTTCTCATTTATTTATAAATTATTATTTTTTATTAATTGATGCCAACGTCTTCACTGAAAATATTATCAAAGCAATGACCGTTGATAGAAGAATATATTTTTCAAAAATTCAACTTTTAGTTGTTTTTACTGATATTAATATTCATATTTATAATTAATATGTAGTAAACATGTATACTTTCGTTAATTACATTGATATTAGTTAATAATTGTATTAAAAGTAGAAGTTACAAATCACTTTCACTGCTCATTTTTTTATAAAACAAATTATTTTGCAGATAGTCTTCTTGAACCTGTTAATTATAACAGTAACTGCAACTACTACAAATACCCCAGAAGTTTATGAGAAAATAACAGAAGATGAATCATTTTTACCAGAAAACGTCCGGGTAACGCGACATCCAAAATTTCATTATCTGCACGCACCACCGCAATTTGACTTTAAGAGTACCATTCAACAGGATCCACAAAGAATTCGTTACGCTCAACAGCAAAAACTTGACTCTTATATAAAAGCATATAATGAAGAACAAGCCACAAAAGGACCTCAAAAGCGCCGCAAGATAGTAAAAAATCCATCGACAATTCAACCGGATCAATTTGCCAAAACAACATATGACACCCGTCCAAAAAGTGAAAATCTCCACACGTTACCAAAACAAATTAATTTCAATCGTTTTCCGGCCGAAGCCATAACTGACCAGCATCCGAAGAAAGTTGACCCAGTACAACTTCACCAAGTTCCAGTCATCGATAACTCACCAAAAGAATCCGTCAATAGCCAGAAAAAATCTATTGCGCCTCAAGAGAAAGCTTCATCGAAACAAAAATTAGGTTATCAAGTTAGCGAAGATGTTTTAGATCATGAAACCGAACCATCCAATAAACATGAATCTAGAATTTACTATGGTCAAGAAGAACTTCTAAAAACTGTAAAAAATTATGCTACACCATTATCACCAAACTATTTAGCTAAACCTACATATGTTTTTGCTAATCCTCAACTGAATCAACTTAATTTCGATCCAAAATTATTAACGGAAGGTCTGCAGTATACTTTACCATCAAACCACCAACTAAGCTACGCTGGCTTTGAGCCTGCATCAAAAACAGACTTGGAAGCATTAAGTTCTTTATTGGGAAAAACACCAAACGCACAATTACAAGGACTAAACGAACTTTTAAATCATCAACAAGGATATGCAGTTTCTGCTCCAGTTCTTCCGATTCCAATTCCAAAAGCACAACCAATTGTAGAAGGTTTAAATGAACTTATACATAATCAACAAGGATATGCGGCTTCTGCTACAGCTCTTTCAATTCAAATTCCAAAAACACAACCAATTGTACAAGGTATAAACGAACTTTTACAAGACCAACAAGGGTATGCAGCTTCAGCTCCAGCTTTTTCTAATCAAATTCCAAAAGCACAACCAATAACTGTAAAAGATTTTGCAGTTCAACCGCAAGTTCTTTCAGGTGTTAAAGATCACACTCCTATTAAAGAAGAAGTAATTGATGTGGCTAATACTCAAGTTAAACCCAATATACATACCGCTGCTTCTCAAGCTCAAGTTAATATTAACTCCCGCACTATCGTTAATCAACAATTAAAATTGGCCAGAGAAGCGAAAAGTATTTACGGGGATCACGATGATAATGTAAGTATTGCGACAAATCAAACAAAATTTAAACGGGAAATTGCGAAAGAAACTACTGTAACTTCTGATTATTCAATGTATTCGTACGATGATTATCCTTTGTATGATGAAAACACTACTGATTTTAATTATTATGACGATATTGTAACTGATGACTATTTAGTAGAACTCGAAACAACAACAAGTAAATCCGAAATTATTTTTGATTCTGAAAATCGACGATCTTATAATCACAGAACACACAAAAATCATTTAACACATTATAAACCAGTTTTTAAACCCGAACCTAAAATTGAATATGGTGAAAAACTCGAACCAAAATTTCCTAATGTTGAACAGGTATTGGGTAAAAAACCAGAAGCTACGAACGTTATTGTTATTAATAATTCTAATGATAATAATAATAAAGGATCTAATGTTGAAGTAGGCAATAAATTAAATTCAGCACATTCAGTAAAAGTTCCAGTTAAAGCAGGGAGCGGAGGAGGTAAAATAATTAAAAATGTTAAAATAACTAAAGTGCAAAAAGTGCATGCAAAACGAAGAATAAATAGAGTTAATCGCAAACTTAATAAACTAAACGGCGTTTTGCGGAAACTACAAAAGAAACATATCATAGATAAATAACTAATTTTAATCCTATTAAAAAAATAATTCTTTAAAAAATGAGAGTGATTTAAAAAAGGGAATAACTGATAGAATGATGAAAAATTTATTAATTCCATATTATTTTATTTAGGTATTTATTTTGGTTATTAATTGATAGTTTTTAATGGTACATAGGTGATATTAATTGTATTATTATAGATTAAGAAGAAATAAAAAAGTAGTAGATAAATATTATTATTTGTTTCCAAATTCAACTTGAATATAATTTATATAATGAGAAAGAATCGAATAAGCATGAACGCACAAAAATAGGTACGTCTTGATCGGAAGAAATCTAACCAGATACTAACAAACAACATATCGGCATTCATATTTAATCATATCGCGAAATGCTCCCCATACAATTACTTTCTAAACTTATTATACACTATTTTGCCTGCAGCGTTGATACGAGTACAATCTCTCTAAACGACAGTAAACATCTCTGAGAAGAATGGAAAATATCCTTTGTTATACTTAATAATAAAAACATTGCATGTGTGAATGTCAACATATCATAATTAAATTAATAAAAAGTAGGCTACAATTTTCAAGATATAAAATTTTTCTTTGTTCTAAATATTGTGTACGTAAGAATTAATGACAACAATAATTTAAAAGTAATTTCTTATTACGCAGTGCGGTGGTAAATTTATTTTTAATTAATAAGTATATGTAGAAATTTCTGCAAACTGATACTTCTTATAATAGTATCATTTATAATTATCGTTTAAAACATTTGCGTAATATTTATTTCATTTCACTATGTAACCAAAAATTATTCCTTATTACCGTAAAGAGGAATCTATATTTTATGGTGAACTCAGATACTCCGAATCACTCGTGTTTTTATTATTATTAATATTATTAACCAACTATAATTTAGTTTGTTGGTATCTGCTTATGAAATATCTAGTCATTAACTATATATTATTTATAGGACATATAAAAACTATCACAGTAATATTATTTTCTAATCTCCCAACGATCCGTCCATTATATAATTTTAAAGGTTTCTTCTAACAGAATAAAGAGGATCTAATTAAACAGTAACTTACCGGTCATATTGATGATTATCAACAGTTCTATCCGACAATCTGCTACCCTAACACTTTTAATAATAAACACAAATACACAGCACATTTACAAATTAATCTAAATACACGTAGATAATGAAAAACTAAAAGTATCACATTTCTAACAAAATACAGTTTTCAAAATTATAAAAAATAGAATCTGGAATTTTTACGCAAAATATCCGTACATATGATACTAATGCGAGAACTAAATAAAACATGTATAAATGAAATATGTGCTCATTCAAAAAAAAAATATCAGTATGCTAAATTAAATTTGTTTCTTACCGAAGAATTTACTTACAATTAATATCTTATTACAAATAGCAACTTCAAAAATCGTCGATATTGCAATATTAAATAAAGTTTAGAATTGAGCACGTACATATAACGAATTTAAATACGAACTTTTACAATTTAGGAGAAAAGTGATATATCTAACATTACTATTAAAATCAATCATTTGCTATATATAATTAAAACTATACATTTCTGCTAATTAAACATATCTGTTTCGAATTATCTCAAATTTAAAAATGGCTAACTACCTACTATTTTTTAATGTTGTCAAATAATGGTTTTAAATTATTTTCAGGAAAAAGTGCTTTATATATATATAAATTACATTTTAAAAAATAAAGCATTTTTTCCTTAACATCGTTTAGTAATATACCTGAGTTTTGTATTAAGGTTCAGGGATTACATTTTATAGCAGAAAAATAAGACTAATTATTCTTTTATAAAAATAATATAAAAAAAAACATTGTTCTTCCAGTTGCAATATGCTGCTCAGTATGCTTTCGGCTACAAGATACGTGACTTCCATTCTGGAAATAATTTTGGGCATGAAGAAGTAAGAGAAGGAGATGTTGCCAAAGGACACTACCATGTCCTTTTACCTGATGGTCGTCTTCAGAATGTTGACTACTGGGCAGATCCTTCCGGATATCATGCTACGGTGACGTATACCAATGTTGCTCATCATTGAACATCGTTATTCTTATAGAAGTAAAGTCTGCCTTCTTGATAAAGTATCAAGCTACCAGTTGTTAAGTTTTTTATCCATTAATTTAAATTTAATTTTTCTGATTCATTTACAAAACGATACATGAAAAAACATTGTAATATTAGTGTAGAATTAATTTATTGGGCAAAGTGCAATATGATTTTGTTTCTTGGAAACAACTATTTATTTCGTCCAAAAATGAAGTACCTTATTCAGTTTTAAGTTATTTATGTATATTATTATATATTTATGTTTTTCATTGTTGACCTAATATTTTGTAGTTATGTACAGTTGTTATATACAGTACGTTAAATTTTAATAAAAATTATTTTACATAACGAAATGTTCTTTCTAAGGCAAAAACGGAGGCATACAAATATAATTTAAATTTATAATGGTTTCAATTTTATTTTTGACTAAATCAACGACTAGCATAAAAAATTAAATAAGTAGTAAATGCACATAACATTGCGGCATTTGTTAGTATATTCTTTGTTAAAATTAAAAGAGAATTCTATATATAATTATTTACAGGAAATTATATAACATTTGGTGCTTTTTTGGTTTGGTTCCATAATTTGACATTAAAGAAATTAGGATTTTTACAAAATATACATATTTACATGAAATATGAAATTGCTTTCTTTGACACATTAGAATATCACAAAGTTGTACTGCTCTTCGAAGATAAATTTTTACTTGTTTTACCATAAACCAGAATCTTTATCAATATATTTTAATTATTTTAGTTATTGATTTAAAATCATAATTTAAATTTCTAAATATGATTTTATATTATAAGAAACATTCTTTGTCTTCGATTTGAACACAGGTACAACATTTCAATATTTGGTAAAGGAGAATGAACACACGGTATTTTGTTTATGTTGAGAGTAACGTTGTCATGACTGCACTAAGAAGTAACATCCAAACAGGAGCCAATGTGGACGCGTTGTCTAAAATGAAACAATACACACATTTTTATAAACACAAAATACAATTGTTAGTTGAGATTAATTGATTCTATAAAATTCAAACATTTAAAGACATAAATACTACTAGAGCTCTGATTGTCAAAAAATTGTCTAAAGAATTTATTTTGTCAATCAGAACCGAATGAAATATTTATTTTATGAAACAAAATGAAACTTTTTAGACAAAACTAAAAGCATTAATTAATATACATACTAATAATTTCTGCAAATAATTTGGTATAGAATATTATTTATCCATCGTATTTTTAAATCTTATTATGAAATGAATGAATTTACTATAACTAATGAGTTATTGATACCTTTTCTGTGGATTACAATGGAATTATAAGGATAAAAACTTTTCCACAAAAATATAAAAATTAAAATTTAATAATACCAATAACAAAAAACACAAAAATACATTGAATAAATTGAACAAATATTGGCAGTATTCCCAAAAGAACAAGACAGAAGTGCGAACCGAGTTACGTATATTCCATACCTTCAATGTAGGGGCTTTGAGATACTGGAGCATTATTGTAATCGCTCTCAGGTTCAGGTTCAGTAGCAATAGACCCTAGAAAGCAAACAAGTTGTCCCTACAGCCAAGCAGTTAGTCCTAGCCCTTAGTACACAAAATTAAATGTGGCTGTGATATAGTCAGTTGGTGCTGGTTAAATTTTATGTTTTGTTGTGCAAATGTGATGTGCGTC
Organism: Pterostichus niger; assembly: GCA_947425015.1. Taxonomy (NCBI): domain Eukaryota; kingdom Metazoa; phylum Arthropoda; class Insecta; order Coleoptera; family Carabidae; genus Pterostichus; species Pterostichus niger. The sequence continues at coordinate 19,215,152 of OX380338.1, read as the reverse complement.
CGTTTTGATTGTTTTAGTAACAATTTTTTCAAGAACTTTTCTGTTATTTATCCTTTTTTATAATTGTTTTCTTTTTATATCAATATTGTACAGTTATTAATTATTGTATTAAATATTTTTCAGACATTAATTCATAAACACTTAAATGTACAATCCATTTAGATTTTTAAATACATTAACTCATTTCTTATTAAAATGAAGTTACCTTGTTTTTGCATTAATCACCCGATATAGGTATATCTAAATACTAAAAATTAAAAAATAAACTACCGGTATTTCAAAGTATTGATACTTGTTTCATATACTTGATGTAGTATCGATACAGATTCCGATATTACGCGTCAATACCTCTTCCCTGATTCTTTCATCCCATACCTACATTCTATCCTCATAGTGCGCATATACGACTAAACTAATGTTAAACATAAAAAATACTATTTAACTTACAATCGGATAATTACTTACATAAAATTCTGTATCTGAAAACTTTTGAGATATAGATTATTTTCCTGGTGTCCAAAGATTAATATATATTTTTAATTATACAGAAAAGTTCTTAAAGAGTGATATTTTCCCAAAACTATTTGTATTTGTTAAAAAGCACACACTATAAATAACAAAAATATTTTACCTGGTACAAACGTCAACCTCTTCTCAATAGAGTAATCTGTTTCTGGAATTGTCAATTCGCAAAGAAAATCCGTGATATTTTCTAACAATTCTGCTTTGAGTGTAACAATTTGCGTGACGTTGAACAATCCTTCCTCACTTACTTCTGAATCACTTATCACATCTTCGAATTCGTTGCTGCAGAATAAACATAAATTTACTGAGCAATAAGGATAACTACTTAGTTTTGTAAAATATTTACCTGCCACCGAACGATATGTTTAAATTTGGCTTTGGATAAACGTCAAATGCAGAACATGTAACTGAAATGGTATCTTCTTCGTCGTCTCGCAGCATTTGAAGCATTTGCAATTTGGAGGGTTTATCTGTAAATGAAAAAAATCATTACTATCATTATTAATTACATTGTTTTTCAATTTGAAATAATATAAACATTATATTTTATTTTAAATAAATATGAAACGCCGTATAATAAATTATTCTTTACAACTTGTTTTTACATATACAGTGTGTCCGGGAAAACTGTAGCCATATGGGATTTAAGGAAAAACGTTGCCGCTTTATGAAAAAAATTACATTGGCATTGTCAAAATTTATGTAATGTTTATAGGGTGTTCATAAAATCGAACTGAGCTGAACATAACAAGAGTGAAGTGCCCTAAATATTAGAAATTAAAAATTAAATTTTAAACATATGTGGAAAAAAATATCGTAATGTATAAAACAAAAAAAGAATGAATTCATATTATTGCTATTGAGAGAATCATATTTCTTTATTAACAATACATAATAGTATGTTGTTGAAACAAAACACATTATTTAATTATTGTACGTATCTCCATCATTGTGAATACATCTATTAATTCTATTCCTAATAATCTTCATAATATTGTGAAGACAAAGTTGTTTATATTTTGAATAACTTCCTCAATTATTTTTTTTAAACATTCAGATTTTCTGGACGATATTTATAAATATGATGTTTTACAATACCCCAGAGATAAAAATCTAACGCGGATAAATCAGAACTTCTAGTCGGCCATTCAATTGGATTGTGTCTACCAATCCACTTATTAGGATATGGTTTATCCAACCACTGCCAACAGCAATGTATTCATTATTTTTATTATTTATACTATTTTTATTTTGTTTTGTACATTATGATAATTTTTTTGAATACATGTTTATAATTTAATTTTGAATCACTTTTTCTTATAAAATTTCTTAGTATTTTTAATATTTAGGGTACTTCACTCTTGTTATGTTCAGCTTAATTCCATTTTCCGAACACATACTGTACAAATTCATGTTTGTAAATTACATTTACTGCTACTGTAAACAAATATAACTCAAAACTTAACTTGACCTTCATATATCAGTAATCAGCGAAAATTAAAAAAAAAATCATTTAAAAACTCAAACATATTATTAAGTTTAGGCCCGGCATTTCAATCGCATAAAAAATTTCAAATAAATTTATCTGCCAGAAACAAACGCATATCGCATCGAAATTATAGGTCAAATTATAAAAATGGCATTAACTGTAATGTTTTGAAGTCTTACTTTTTGTTTGTTACAGTGGAGATTGCAGTATCGGTCCTTATAAACTCTCCAATTATTGAAAAACACTTAAGAGGGGTCGAAAATTGTAGAGAATAAGAATATAATTTATTTTTCTGATACCAAATGTTTGATTTCCTCAATTTTAGGTTCAGTAGGTTCTAAAATGTGCACAGTAACAAAAATATCTCGGATATCATGATTTTCTTAATATAAGTTTAGATTTAAGAAGTAAAAACTTGATTTATTTCTCTAAAATTGGCAATATTTTCACGCTTATTCTTCAAGAAAGAAACTCGTCAAAAGGAACGAAAGGAACACTACATCGTGAAATCCATAAGGTGCAGGTTTCCAGGAGTAATACGCATGAAATGACGTCAGGAGCGACCTCCCTTCAGCAACGTGAAACATCGCAGCACATCTGTAGCTGTAGGTGAGCATATTAAACAACAATCCCTTCAACAATGGCTGCACCAACAAAGCCAACATTGCTGTCTTCAAGACAACGCGAGCGGCAACCGACGATGGCAACAGCCTTTGTTACCGCGCACCCAAGCGAAATGAGATGGCACGCGCCCAGCGGAAGCTAGTTTTGACATAAAACGAGGATGAACACATGCGGAAACTAAGGAGAAATTGTGCTAAAACTTAGTTCTAGATCCTAGTTTTCATTTATGTTATTCAAGTGCATGGGAGCGATTACGTCGACGATATAAATATTTTGTGTTCCATTTACGCGAGAAACAAATGTTTGAAGGTTTGTAGTTTTTCAGACTTAAATATTTCTGGCTACTGTAAATAATAAAAATTAAACATTATTAACTAAACAGAAGGAAATTAATGTAATTAATTATTTACAGAGTATATATGATCTAAATAGCAATTAAAGTTACATATTTTTTCAAATTAAAATTGGTAATTTAAATCATAAAATTATTGAGTTATGTCTCATATCATAAAATATCGTATCGATGTATTGACAATTAAAAGATTTTTTTTTTTATAAAAAAATATAAAAAAATACTTTTGCCATATTTTCACTTTGGGTTTTAAATTAAAAATAAGCAGAATAAATTTATATTTCTACTATCAGCAGCGGAAATACAGAAATAGTATTAAGGAAACTAAACAATCTAAGTAGATAATGAATTTTGATATTAAATATTAATTAACTATAATTTCAAATGATTAAGTAAGAGTGTTGTAATGTAAATAAATATACGGAAAGAATTTTTGAATATTTGTTTATTATTGTTAGAAATTTAAGTATTATTACAGACATTTGAAAAGTACAAAAAAGCATATAAATTTTGATATGCGTATCGATAAATAATTTGATTTAAATAAAAATGTATTTTAAAAATCCGATTTTATGATTTTCTTTCCAAAAAAATCGATTTTTTTACACTTTTACAATTACTTCCTACGCTACACAACTAGATATTGTTATATTCTTTTTTTAAAGTCTTGATCTTTCGCTTATACAGGATGTAACAGCGAAACCAACCACCGCCTATATTTTCTTTATTATTATAGTTACAAAAAAATATTATAAAGCAAAGTTGTAGAAGACCAAGAGGGACATCTGATTAAAGAATAAAATATTTTTTTAAACCAGTGGTTCTCAAGTTACAACACAAAGTTATATTTTTTTAAATGGGATTATACATATTTTTTAGGCCTACTCGATAGAGTATTTTTTTCTGAATTCAACCATATGATCATTCTACATCCTTATATAATAAAAATATTGACAAAAATTCAATTGAAATTTCAATATTTTTCATTTTTAATATGAATGTGCAGTAAGCTATGGATGAAAAACAAAAACAAAAGAACAACATTTAGCTGCTGTCAAGTAATAATAATTGTTGTAAATTATTATTTTTTGTGTGTTTAATATTTTGTTCTTTTGTTTTTCACCCATAGCTTACTGTACATTAATAGTAAAAATAAAAAATTATTTAAATTTCAATTGAATTTTTCTAAATATTTTTATTATGTAAGGATGTAGAATGATTACATGGTTGAATTCAGAAAAAAATACTCTATCGAATAAGCCTAAAAAATATGTATAATCCCATTTGAAAAAATATAACTTTGTGTTGTAACTTGAGAACCACTGGTTTAAAAAAATATTTAATTCTTTAACCAGATGTCCCCATTGGTCTTCTACAACTTTGCTTTATAATATTTTTTTGTAACTATAATAATATAGAAAATATAGGCGGTGGTTGGTTTCGCTGTTACACCCTGTATAGTGACAGTGCTGCGACTGCCCCTCTTATAACTATAAAATTATTGCTGTAGATTGGAAATTGGATACAACTGATAATTTGTTACTGAATACAAAAATTATTTTTGCAGAGAAATTTATCCCTATTGGGCATTCTCGTATAAAATAGCATCCACTACTTGCCTAAAAACTTGAAGTTCGAATTCATTAGATATGTGTTTTTACTCATTTGAGTTTAGGTAATTGTTAAAAATTCGATCCAAGCAAGTTTAATAAAAATAATATATCATTTGTCATTAATTTTTATAACTACGTTTACTGATTAGAATTTGTCAAGCGTTTCATATGGTTTTTGTAAGTTCAGAGAATTTAATAAGATAAATTTGAAGAGTTTGCATCTTATTATTTGCACTATCTAAAAAATAAAGCAACGAACAAAGCAAGCTTTACAAAAATTAATTTAGAAGTTGTATATTTAAAATATATACTAAAACTTAAAACAACGACTGCACCTATTAGATTCCTGTGCCTGAGGCAATTGCCTCCTTTGTCTCATCCTTTTTATGGTTATGCTATTTTGCAATGAATATACAAACGAATCCTCGTTTTGACATTATAGGATAATATTGTACATAATATTTAAAGTGCATTGCGAAATAGAGAACGCACATAACATTTGTTATTAAATATTTATTCTCGTATTTCGCTATAAAAGTTTGAAGATGTTGAATATATAATGTGTTTCCTGTACAAATTAAACAAAAATTGTCTCTTCTATACTTACTACCAGTTAAGGAAATTAAATTTCTTTTAAAAATAAACGCTAATTTAACATTTCCACTCATATTTAAGTAATCTACGCGGTTTTTTTTACAAACACATCGTTAAATTGGCCTACTAATATAGCAATGTTTGTCTAATTTAACCGAAATTGTAACTCTTGTAGATTCTGAGATACAAATGGTGGCCCTCATTCAGGATATACCCAATATTATATTTGTGTATATTATAAATACTAATGAAATTTTGCAGATCTTAATAGTGCGAAAAGAATCTGACTGCATCAATGAGTTTATTTTACCGTGAAACATGGAATTTGCCATATCCATAGTTACAAATGACAGCAATGTATGGTTCGTTGCACCAAAACACGAAGGATCGTAAGAAAATGATTAAAAGTCCTCCAATTAAATCCACAAACAAACCTAAAATTTTACCAACTATGAATCAAAATGTAAGCACTGCCATTTGTTGCCTCAAATTCTTCAAAAAGTACTCTGTCCTAACAAAAATAATGTGAAATAAAATAGGTACAATATTAAAATAAATTTCTAAACACAACTTTTTAAATTTTACAGAAATATATTGCAGTGCTATTACCTAATTAAATTTCTTTTAAAAATTCTATTTACATATAATGAAATTAAAGATATTAATAATAATTTTCAAAAAATCATACATTTGCTGCTCAAACAATACTCTAGTCGGTTATAAATTCATATTTAGGCAGCTGTAATACTGCCAGACAATTTTTGAATTATACATTTTTAATTTCCAGTGGTACTTAGGTCGACAGACCTAACTAACCATTCTATTTTTCCCCATCTTAAAAAAAATTAAATATTTGAGCATTTTCTTCAATTGCATCGTAAATTACAATGCAGCACAAATTAATACAAACGTTAACTTAACCTAAAACCGAAACATAATTTTTAAATAAATGTTCCAATACCGGTACACTAATGTCAAATTCCTAACTATGTTTCACTTTAAAATAAATTCGCGGTATATTGTCTATTCTTTATTATAGTAACATATCATTGACTTTTAAAGCTTATATTTTGAGATAAACTATGACAATGCTCATATAAACGTATATTTTAATAAGTTTTATTTCTGTAACGTTTCAAACCAATAAATGTTAGTGGACATACCCGTATATCATCGGTGTTATTAGCGACAAAAAAATGCTGCTTTCATGGATCAAATGTGATGCGCATTATATGAGGAAGAACGAAGAAGAGTCATAAAGCATTCGTTGCTGCTATTCATAGGCGTATCACGTAATGATGTTCCTCATATGAAAAATACTGCACACAACCGAGATATGCATGGCATGCAACATTTTTATGCAATATCGCATATACAAAGTTTAAATCGCATCATATGTGATGTGCAATATTTCTTCTGAAATTTCTTCACTCACTAGCTTAAAATAAATAAACTCAGTCTCTGCTGAAATAATAACAGATAGGTACGTTGATATTATTGGTTCAAAAATAATTATTGTTATCATCTTGATTTCTATCTATTTTCACAACAGCATTTATCATTATATTATGGTCCATGATGGTTTGGTAATATGTAGAAACAATTATCAAGATGAATTAACCTGATTTGGTATCTAGACGAAAAGTAATTAAATAATCCTTCTAGAATAGGCCTAACCAACTAGCAGCCCGACAAGTAAAATTTCTCGAACCGCAGGAAATTTTTTATATTACAAATAATATATTATTTTTAGATGCACGATAGCCAGCTTATAGCCAAATTATATGAATACAAAATTTAACAATCATTTACAAACAATTAACAATGATTATACAAAAAACTAGAATCTAAAAATTATGTTATTTTAAATTGATTAATAGACAGTTAAGTATAAGATTGCAGAGAACAATAAAATATTGGCATATTTCATATGTTATTAACACATGTTTTATGTATTATTTTAAATCTTATAAAAGTAAAGAAACGTATCATAATGTTTATATGTATAAAGCTATTACCTTTCAGTAATACATATAACATTTTACATGTTTATGTAAAATAAAAGCAATTTGCGATTACAGTATAAAGGGTTACTTTCTGTTTGTTCATTTACAATATAACAAATTTTAATCTACTTCCAGGATTTACTTTTTATACATTAAATAAAATCCCGGGTATCCATGTAAGTTAATACGACAATTAGAATAAATAAGCAAACAAATTGTATATAAGCAGTAATTTAACGCACGCAAATTAGTAAAATTACGCATATTAGTGGGATAATGCACACTCAAAGCGTAATAGTTATTTACGTAACCAGTTATGAAATGGTTGATATTGTTTGACGAACATAATATTTGCCAAAACGAGCGAAGCGAGTTTTGCAAATTATGTGAGTCAAACAATATCACGTTTTCATAACGTATTACGTACAAAATTTTATCTAATTCCGCTAAAATAATGTTTAAAAAACATAAAATTCTAAGTTTATGACAGATCAGTATATTTCAAAATCAATAAATCAATTTACAAAAGTGTTGCCGTGAAAATAATAGTATCAAATTTGTAAATTTAAAGCTTATGTCATCATTGAAAATGAGTTCTGGATCCGAGACAGACCTTCCTTCTGATAACGAAGAATCTGCTAATTTGCCCGTGTTTAATACTAGAAAAATTTTAAATGTATATGCATCCTAAAAATTTTAATAAATAGTTTTTCCATAATTTGCAAATATTTTTGAGAAAGTTCAAACTGTCAACATTTATTACGTAACTAGTTAGTAAAGAATTTTTTACAGAACTCTTGAATGACAGTTATGAAAAAATTGACATTTCATAACCTTAAAAATTGTTGTAAAACAGGACTTTTCATAACGGAATTAGGTAAAAGTATTATGCATTATTTTCGAGGATTTTCTTGGTTTGCTTAATAAAATTGGAAAGATTTTTCTTTATATTTAAGGGGGACATTTACTCGTATTTCAATCATTCTGATATTTTCGGTTGGAAAAAATAAAAATAAATATATCATCACGCCTTTTACCCATTACTGGGTGTGGCACTCTGCCTAAGCAGATCTCGGTAAGTGATATATTTCTTCGCGTGAAGTGCGGTTACCGTCAAATAGTGTACACGATACAAACAAATAATACAAGTAACATAATTTTGTGACCTATGTTATTAATTTAGCGCAGTATGGCTCTTTGGAAATAAAGATAAAGGTACTATATTTACATTTATAAATAATTTAATCGATTTTATTTATATTATTATTAATTATAACTTGTTATTAAATTTTATTACATTAACCTTATTTGTAAAAATATAATTATAGCTCTTTGCCGACTCAGTCATATCAATTGTTGTATATTTCATTATTTCTAATTCATAATATGTTTATTTCGAAATAATTGTTACATAACCATATACAATATTTATATTATTGAAATCACAAAAAAGAAACTATCTAATGGACTGAAACATTATATAGGTTACCATTAAAAAAATACAATTTCGTTCTATAGCTGAATATAGAATTTGTTATTACTAATAAATTAGCCTCTTATTCTTCAACATTTTATGTATACAATTTTTCTCTAAGTTATTAGTTCGTGTAAAAAAGCATTGCTTGTTTTATAAAGTGTTTTTACGAAAATCGTAGTAGACATTTTAAAACATGGGGTAGGTGGTTCAGTACAATCAGTAAAAATAATATATAAATAATTAACTTATAATCAATAATTGTACAATGAAATTTAAACGTAATAAATATACATTTTATGGGGTAGGTGACTCAGCGGTATCGAGTCGGCCTGTGGATCTTGAGAATCCTGGTTCGATCCCCACAGCCGACAAACAATTTTCACCAATTTAAATGTACCCCTGTGACTCCTCCGCCACTAACATCTTTGGGGGCCGTGATTTGACGGCTGGTAATCGCACTTCACGCGAAAAAATATATCACTTACCGAGATCTGCTTAGGCAGAGTCCCACACCCAGTAATGAGTAAAAAACGTGATAATATAGTTATTTATTTATTTATATTTATTGTTATTAGTTGATATTTATTTTAGTTTTTGAAAAGAAGTATTTAGATAATCCTGAATAATTTTAATAAATGTATCATTATGCTTAATTTGACTAACCAAAATTCCTGATTAGCAAAAATTTTATTGGACTAACGATTTACCTGTGCTTAATAAACGTTGTAGGGCATAAGAGAAACGACACATAAAGCTAAAAGTTAATGTTCACAGGATCGGCCTAAACTGCAGACGAATCATTTGCCGCATGGGGCACAATTGGTATTGAGCAGCCAGAAGCAAAGCGAAGCTATATATAGAGTATGTTCCGGAAAAATGGAACTATTTTTTAATTAGTATTAATAATATAACAGAAAAATGTCAAAGAAGAAAAGTTGACGCTTTAACGGAAAATTATTTTAGCATTTTCAAAGTTTATATAATGTTTATAAAGTGTTCATAAAATCAGATTGAGCTGAATGTTACAAGAGTAAAGTCCCATAAACAATAGAAAGAAATTTTATGACAAAAGTGATTCAAAATAAAAATTTAAACATGTGTGCAAAAAATTATTACTAAACAAAATAAAAGAGATACTAATGTTATTGTTATTTAGAGAAACATATTTCTTGGTAATTTAAAATTGATTGTATTTACAAGATTTTTTTTTTATTTTACGACCAAATTCAAAAAGGAAAAAAATTCTTGCTTGATTAAAACATTTTTCAGTTATTAAAACTTTTAATTAACACAAGGTTCTTTTATTATAACGTTATTTAATATTTTGTCCTCGTAATAGTACACTCATAATAATGTTTCAAACTTTATTTTAGTTAGCTTTGAAACCCTGACAACAGAATAAATGTCAAAAGTATTTTCAAAATATAGAATATGTTTCTAAAAGTAATTTATGCATAAAAGGCGTTAAATATATGATAATACACAGAGGGTAACGCTATCCATTCCGAGATGTCGACAGAGGTCAACTGTGACATTTCGTGGACGGAGCGGACGCTATAACCGAATCGGACGTTATGAATCATAATACTCGCATATAATGTCTTGTTCGTTATGGAGTTATTTATATACTTCGTATCATAGCAGTTAACGAAAAATAATGTTCAAGTGAAAAATAACAAAAATTAACTTTAGAACAATAAGTCTTAATACTTGATACGAGGAATAAAATTTCCGCTACATACATGTATTTTGATTTTCGGGGAGTTTTTTTATTACAATCATTTGTAAATGTTTCAAAACTAACTAAAATAAGCTTCGAATCATTATTGTGACTGTGTTATTACGAAGACAAAATACTAAAAAAAACAAACAAGGGAGGGTCATGTGAATGATTACTCACCAAGCACTTAAGCCCAATCAATATTCAAAATTAATTTACATATAATAAATAATTATAGAACTTATGGCCAGTTGGACCGTTCCTAAAATATGAAGTATAACTTTATTAAGAAAATATCGAATCGAATTGATGACACCAATGTTTATTAATTCATCTGACATTGTTCTCGAATCTATATTATTTTACTTAAATTACCCTTAATATTTGAAAAGAGGAGGTATAACTAGTCATATTCTTAGTGGGTAATATATTTTTTAAATAGACTCAAGTTAGAATCTTAAAGTGCTCTTTTTGTGCATGTGGCATTTGCGCCTGGCTAAAATCCAGGATTGGTCATTAAACTTTATGCGTCTTAACAATTTATTAATAGAACAATAGAAGTAAACATTTCAATATTCATAATATAATCAATAAATTTTTAATGAAATCAAGGAAACTTCATTTATTTTATAATTTTATATTTGAATGTACCTAACACAAATGTATTAATATACTCGTATTTTTATTCATTGAATTATATATATATATATATATATTTGTGAAATAATTTTAAATACTTGACTCATCACAATAAAATTTCTTAACTGCCACGCTACTAATTTAACACTAAAAGATTACCTCTACGCCCTCAAACATAATATTTAGCTATACCACAGCTTAAAATTTTCTAGTCGGTACTGCATGTTGAAAATCCATGAGTTTGAAATGGTAGTTTGAACTTTATTTGACCTAAATAACAAAATAGTTTAATTTCAGTGCGGTAATTAAAAAGAAATATGAAGGAAATGGTTCATTCTCTCAGTTCTCAATCAAGTTTCAATTTCCGGATTACCTACTTCCATAGTTACATGTTTCCAAGATTAAATCCTTATTTTGAAAATTTATAATTACGATGTTTTACATTGTTTTCTGCATTTTCCGAAAATAATAATAAAATAAAAAAAGTTGAACTGAGAACCAAAATAAATATACTGCTGTTTAATATAAATAGGAAGTTTTTCAAAATATCTCTATTTTCAATTGAACGATTCAATCACATCTTCATTATTGACAAACATAACGTTGATTTCAAATTGTTACATAATTTCAACAATAACTCCATTATATTTCGGTTTGTGTATGCCGTATGATGTTTCAGTTTCACTAAATCAACAGTTTACTGTTTCAGGTATATTTTCCTTTTTGTGAGCTTTACCAAGCATTAATTTCAATTTTTATTCGTTTATGATCGAAACAATATAATACAATTGAATATAAAATACAAATAACATTATTAACTCTATTTTTCACCATTTTAAAAATGAGTAATTTTTTGCGTTCCGGAAATCTAAACATTTTCAGCGATGAATGAATACGTAAAAATAAACTTATACTTGTGACACATGCGGAATTCAAAGGATACATAAAATTTAGTGGCTACTAAAAATGTTTTCAGATTATAATAGATGTGAAGAAAGAACAAGTGATAAATTTTGCACAAGTTATTAGAAATTGTAATTCAACATCCAGTTCATTTGGAATGATGCCTATATACGGTCATTTACTTCTAATAAACAATCCAATATGTCTCAAATCATACTGTTACTTACGAACCAGTGTCGTATCAAATTTCTTTTTCACATTATAACTTATATTACGACACATTTGATACTTTATGAAAAAGTCAACAAATATAGGTGCCTCGCTGAATTAATAAAGTTCGTCAAATTATGTTATTAATAGCTAAACCAATCTTAGAATAAGAAAAAATAAACTAATTTTTATTTCGACAAATTAACAAACTTTTAAATTTAATTTTATATTTTCGTCAGTACGGTGGTGTGGAAAGCGATACGGAATTCGAATCTGGAGATCCCGAGTTCGAATCGCACTCAAGCTAAAAATTATATAAAAACTACCACATTGCGGCTCGGTGAGTGCGGACCCTGTACTGTAATTGGGATTAAATTCCTGTTGTACAGAGTAACATAAATAAATAAATAAATAAATAAGTTGAAATTATCTAAAATTAAAATATTTTAAAAGCAGTTTTAATTTGACTCGTGTGGCAACACTGATTTTCACTTTGTATACAGTGCGCTGCTACTGAAAGTAAATTGCTTCATTCTATTTGCAAAAGAATATATTGTAAGTGATGTCCCTTGCGGGACGTCACTGGCTCGCAGGATGCGACAAATTCTCACAGAGATTTTAAGACGTATTCGGATCCACAAGTAGTTGAATTACACTGCCTACGCTTGACTTGTGAGCTGCAGAGATAAATGATAATATATTGTGTCTTAAAGTTCTAACGATTTCAAATTACATCATTTTACATTCCACCACACTCTACACTTGAGGATAAAATTATTTAACTGTGGAAAGATAAACATTCACATACGCAGCGCACTCCTTCTTAATTTAGAAACTATATGTGAAACATTTCCCTTACTTCTTATATGAACACGAAACCACAAGACTCAAAAGCGTAGATAGAATGTTTGTTGATGGAATTAATATTATACATCCGAAATATAATCTATTCTATAAATAAAATTAGTTAATTAATGCTCTGCTTTAATTAAGCCGCCATAATACATACCGTATATATTTTTCAGTAAATCAACAATTGTTATATACAAACCAGTATATATTGAATTGCGAGTATACTGACAGCTTAGGTACACATAATGATATACTGATAGTCCACGAAAAGGATTTGTCATAATTTCATAATTTTTATTAAAAATAAATAAATAATAAATAAAATAGATTATTTTATTAATTATTGAGTGTTATACGAGTATACTGCTGTAAAAAAACCTCGGAAGTAATGTATTTTAAAGCGTAAAGAACTACATACCAGTCATCAACTTACGACCACAAAAGATGTTTTCTACTGCCATGCAAATTTATTTATAGCATATTTTATTTATTATTTATTTTGCTTTAATATTCAAAGGTGACATTTATTTTAAAAATCAGAATATTGGATTTGGCCATAGACAAAATAGTGTATGCAACTGGTGTATAACGGCTATTAAGTACTCGTATGACTTTATTAATAACTACTATTTTTATCTGTGACATAATATAATATTTTGCTATACCGACTTATTTTTACAAGTATACAGGGTGTTTCTAAACGTTTGCAATAAATTTTAAACCGTAAATATTATTTGTTATCTACTAATTACGAAACAAATATATATTTTCTAAAATTCGCTAAATTAAGTAAAATTTACTTGTTAATTTTAGTAATTACATTATAATTGTAAACATTACAAATAGTTAGGTGTCTGCTGTTGTATATTGAATAACCTAATCGGTAAAACTTTACCGATTCCTACATTACAAAAAAAATATCAGAAAGTCAATACAAGAGCTTACTTGAATGTTTCCATGGTGTTGGTTATCAGTTTATTTATTTTTATCTTCTTGCAAATATTGTCATTGATGATCGCAAAAGAAATTCATGGAATACTCTGAAAGTATCTTTCAAACAAATCATCTAGTAAAGGAACTCTAAATTTTTTCATGTTGACGTAATAAGCCAAATATAAACGTCATTTTAGGGAACAGAAAATCTTATATAGTTGAATATAAAGCTTTATATATTACACATACATAATGGACTTTATTGAATTCGCCCGCTCTATGTGCCTCGTTTCACTACGTTCGCTAAACTGTAGTAGGATCGCCCCGGATATAATTCTACAGAGTAAATTTTGTTTACATCATTTATGTACTATCGGATACAAACAGTATCGATTGTTTTATGTTTCATTAGGTAAAATCTAAATTTTTATTTGACAGATAACATCAATTCTATTCGAAATATAATTTAAACGTCTCTTTTGTCACGAGCTAAACGAAGCGAAGTGAGTGCATAAAAACGATTATCTACAGAGTTTATAAAACGAGTCACATACTATACTTTTTCTATGATCACAAATTAAAATAGCATAAAAAGTTTTTTGTATAATTTGACATGTAAAGTTAAGTTATAGTGACAGAAGCTAACTTCACCCAGTATTTAATGTTGTTAAAGTTGTTACCTTCACGGCGTGACTAAAATATTCGAAGTCATAGTTTATCAACATGTGATGAAGATGTTATTTAGCGCCATGTAAACCAGTACGTTAAATCACATTTTAATAATGGGAGTAGAAAAATAGCTATTTTCTACTTCCGTTAGGAAATAGACGTTTTATTTCACTTATTTGAGTTAGGTAATGAACTGCATTATTTAACTAGTGAAATAATGAGGTAACATAGCAACAGATATCTTGGTAGACGAATTCTGATGTGTTATTCTTTTATTTTTTGAATTTATAACTGTCATCAATATGTCAAAATTTCATAATTTCAAAAACGCTCTTTCGTATTTATTAGAACGGAAGTAGAAAAAATATTGTATGAAACTAGTTAGGAAATAGGTTATTACCTTACTTATGTGTTTACATAACTCGGCTAAGCCTCGTTCTGCAAATTTCACATGCGTAAGATAATAACCTGAATTTCCTTACTAGTTTCATAAATAGCTATTATAGTATTTAACATATTTCGTTAAATTTTGTGTCACACCACATTTATAAAGTAAAAGTAAAATACTCACTGATAACAACCATCCTCTTGCTCATGTCATCCTCGGTATTAAAATTAAACACCACACACTTGTACACTCCCGCCAGCTTTAAAGATGGTTCCTTGATCTTGATCGCTCTGTACTGCGTCAACTCGTTATTCGACGCCCGGTACGACAGATCTAGCTTGCCCTTGAAGTCTCCGATATCTTGGGGCGTGTGGTTCATGATCCACTGGTAGATGGGCTGGTCGTCGTGAAACCATTTAAGCACGAGATCTGTGTCGTTCTCCATGTCGTAATCGCAATCAAGGATGATAGAATCATCGTTGGTGAGAGTGATTGTAGAAGGTACTATGATGTTGCGGATTTTTAACGCTGTTGTCACTGAAAGGTGAAGAAGAAGTTAGACGGTGGAGTACATGGAAATATTCAAAATGCAGTCAAACTTCCTTTATTTTCTCACAAATCCGACATACCAACTTGAAACAGCATCAAGGTAAAGCAAGAAGATTAAGCATATAAATCTTCCTCAATACAGTCAGTTCATATATACAACATGACTCTTCATTATCATACAAAAATATTCATCAAACATGGTACATTAAAAAAATACTTTTTCCTATCCACTGAAAACAAAAACAGTCAAAAATTTTCATTTAAATTACTATAAATGTTATATATTATCTTTGTATTATAAAATGTTATCATGTGATTGTAATTATTGTTGGACTGAAAATGATAAAATAATAATCGAAATGTTTACATAAAGAATTTTCGATCATAGTACTAAATTCTATTACGGTTTTTTAACTTAATTTCTATGTAAAATAAAGAAATTAAAAAAAAACTATTCATAATATTATATAAATATTATCATTTATTATTAGGAAAACTGTAATTTTCCTGAAAGTAAGCTTGGCTTGGTGGAATTTAGAATAAAACTTTATATATAAAAGATATTTTTTTCTAAATTGATTAGACAGTAAAAATATATACCTACTTTTTAGAAATATTTTTCTCAATATGCAATTGTTAAGAAATTATTTGTAAACAAAAAATCTGCTGTACTACTATATTACTTATAACCGGCTCAATAAACAACAAATTAATTTACTTTCAAAGTAAATAAAATTTATTCATTCAAATGATAATCGAACTTTATATATTACCTAAAATAAATAGCATTGATTCGAATAGGTTAATTTCAATATATTTACTAAGGAAGTAAGTAAGTAATTCTTTACACAATCCTGCATTAATTTTAATTATAAAAGCTAAACTACAATGCATAAAATTTAAAATCGAGTACAGACTTATCACTTTAAGAATAGCGTCACTCAACGACATTCAATTAGTTACATTTCTTGATGATGTAAATCTATCGGTTAAACATTTCTGCTTTAGAATCTATATCTGTAATTATCTGTAAAATATAATTTCATATTCATAATCAAGTATACAGGGGCGCCGAGAGAAAAAGCGGGCCCCGGGAAAAAAAAAATTCGGGCCTCTTTTAACTTTGAATATTTATTAATTAAATATAAGATACCAAAAAAAATATATTTATAAATATATTTATGTATGACAACAATAAGAATTATTAATATCTAAATAAAGTTATAACAATATAAATAAAATTAAATACAAAATTCTGAATTAATTGGTGCAGCGATGTGTATTGTATACTCACTGTATGACTATCTAATATCTAGTTGCATATTCGATAAATGCAGGGGATACCAAAACAGCACTACGCACAAATGTATAGAGCCTTTGCCTATGTGTGTTGTATACAATGTAGTCATATAAGAAACAAACATGCAACAATGTCATAATGTACTTTTGAATAGTGTATAAATTTATTTAAAATTAGCAACTGGGGCCCTTGATCAAGCATTTCGTCATTTTGTACTTTATGCAATGTAATAAATTGTTGGAAACGTGTATCAGACATTTCGTTATACATGTTTTAGTAAAGAATATAAAAAATTGGTGAAATAGTAGAAAATTAAAAGCAATTTATAAAATAGCATCACATCCGGGCCCTTTGAATTCCACGGGCCCTGGGTATTTTACCCCACCTACCCTCCCCTCTCGACGGGCCTGCAAGTATATACAAGAGAACTATATAAACAGAAAATTTAATATAAAATTTGGTGTTATAAATAAAAGCAGACAATTTTTTATTGAACCTTTCATCCAAAACTAACATGATTAACACAATATTTTTACGAAGAAGTTTATTTGAAAATTGTTTTCATCTATGAAAATAATAGCGCATCGACGCAGTATTTATTTAGCGAAAAATGAGGTTCGTTTTCGACGAACAATGGTCAATTGTCTGGTATCTATGTTTACTCAGAGCACTTGTTTCGATTACAGAAGTTTGGCAGTCAGTTGCTGCAATGGCCAGTGACAGTCTTGAGAATTCTAGCAGAGCAAGTCTGCATTCAAATTTATTTGGATTTTTTAACTAGTTGGCGCGAATCCAATGTTTAGAACTCGCTAAATCGAGATCTGAGATACGAAGCTAATTATAGAGATTGGAACATATTTTATTTTTTGTGAAATCTTTCTCAAGACTTTGCCTCACGTTGAGGTAGGTAAAATTTCCGATAAAGGAAATGTCTTTGCGGGAAAATTTATTTCAGTCAAAATTACATTATTGGAAAAACGTGACGATATGAACTTTACTCGCAAATATTTGATCGCATTCTTACACGATTCTACAACTGTAATAAAAAATGCAATCGTTGAATAACCTTTGCCAAAATTACACAAAAAATTGATATATATTTCAAATAACGTAACAATTACAAAATTACGTTATGTAAACGTAAACTTATAAATAACGATTCATCAGAAAGTTATTTATATTTACAAATTTAATTTAATAAATTATTTAAAATATCCTTTTTTAACATAGTAATTTTATATTTATTTAGTCATGTTTTTGTAATAGGTAATTTTAATTTGTAGAATATGGTAATATATAATAAAATAATGTTGTTTTTTTCATATTTCATATTAAGTTATTATAACGTTATAATAACGGAACAAAAATAGCATTATTATGAAGTTCCACAACATTATTTTGTTTTTTTAACTTATACATAACGTTATGTAAGAATTATATATATATTTTTAATAATGTTAGAAAATAACGTATCCTTTTGTTCATGTTATCCCATCCCTACTTATAACTAGCTGCATGCTATTTTAAGCTTGGTTTAAATAAATAAAAATGTATCGAAGATACAAACATTACGTTTCAGTAAGTTTCTTATTTTCACATTTCAATATGCTCAGTGGTATCGAGTCTGCCTGTGGTTCTTGAGAACCCTGGTTTGATCCCCACAGCCGACAAACTATTTTCACCAATTTAAATCTATCCCTATGGCTCCCCCTCCACTAACATCTTTGGGAGCCGTGATTTGACGGCTAATAACTGCACTTCACGCGATGAAATATTTCACTTATCGAGATTTGCTTCGGCAGAATGCCACACCCAGTAATGGGTAAAAGGCGTGATAATATATTTATTTATTTATTTAATATGCAACATTACATAGGTATTGTCAATTATAGAATACTTAAAAACTTTTGTTAATTTTAATTTCAGATACACTTAAAAATGTATTGTTAGTACAACAGACCATAATATTTATCTGTTATTCTTTGTCACACAAATTATAAGTATTTTAAAAACTCGTACAAACTTTACTATATAATTATACATTTTCAATTATTGCCGAAATATTAGTAATAATAAGTTAAAATATATTCTGAAAAAGTTTAAACAAACTCTAATATAATTCTAATATCATTTAGATTTCAGAATATGAATTGGAATAAATTTTTAATATCGGCCTGGATTAATTTTAGTTAATTTAAAATTTAGGATTATCTATAAAAGTTTTGAAATTCAGGCAGTTCATGAATATATAAATTTTTACTCGTAAATCGACCTTATTTATACATTCCCAAGTAATAATAATAATAAGAGCTATATCTTTTTTATATTAGCTATGAAAATTAATTTAAATTCTTATAATTTATATGCAAGTTATCAAATGGTGACAAGTCCTGAAAAATATTAAAGAAATTCTATGTTAAAAGTAAATATTGTAATAAGAACTGAAAATAAATAAAGTTAAACGATACACATTAAAATTATGTTAAAATTATGAATATAATATAATACACCCTTTTTGTTGATTTAAAAAGGAAAAACATACAATCTATTACCTTTGCTTCATCCTTACAGAATTTATTCAAAACATTGAATTTTAATCTATCATTTCATCTCTTCATCTTACATAATCCACTTGATTTTGTTTTCTCTTCTTTTCAAGTCTCCTTCATGATTATATATTGAAAATTTTATTTAACCACTTATATTTAAAAGATGAGCCCATAATTACAAATTATTTTTCAATTTTCAATCAAGTTTCTAAGCCTTATCGATTTTGAGAACCAACGGGGTTGGATATTCGCATGTGCATATCCTCTTCCAACTTTATTAAACTGATAAAAACTTACTCCAGAGATATTCTGTGAAAAGTTCGCATATTAAGTATGTCGCGGAAAACTACTTAAATTGATACATCAAGTGCAGAGTTGATGATGCCATGATATTAAACTTGTATCACTTATGCATACATTACATATTACATGTTACATGCCATTACACCACAGTAAAAAGCTTTTACTTTACTTTATTTTGTTCCTTTGACTTTAGTGAATAAAAGCAATCTATTAAAGATCAAACGAAAATAGTAAACTGTAAATATTTTCTGTTAAGAATAAATGTGCTCTCTCAATGACTACCAAATCGGCGGCAGACAACAGACCGATAATTCACTGTTATATTCACACTCATATTCTCTGGTATCGAGTCGGCCTGTGGATCTTGAGAACCCTGGTTCGATTTCCACAGCCGACAAACAATTTTCACCAATTAAATCTACTCCTGTGGCTCTCCCACCACTAATATCTTTGGGGGCAGTGATTTGACGGCTGGTAACCGCACTTCACGCGAAAAAATATATCATTTACCGAGATCTGCTTAGGCCGAGTGCCACACCCAGCAATGGGTAAAAAGTGTGATGATATATTTATTTATTTATTTATTTATTTATGTTACACTGTACAACAGGAAATTAATCCCAATTACAGTACAGGGTCCGCACTCACCGAGCCGCAGTGTGGTAGTTTTTATATAATTTTTAGCTTGAGTGCGATTCGAACTCGGGATCTCAGGATTCGAATTCCGTATTGCTATCCACACCACCATATTCTCTGGAAGATCAGGTGAACAAATTGAAAGAAAAAAAATCTAAATAATCCAGAAGACGCAATTTACAGCAATATATTAAAAGCATTTAAATGATTGAAATGAGAGTTTTAACTTTGAAATTATTCGGAGTAACATTAAAAACAAACAGATAGGTTGAATAACATATTGTCAAGTCGATCACTTTTATCCTCATACCAAAAGCCTTGACGGTACTACCACATCTACCATACATTTCAGCAATTATTTGATGTCTTAAATTTGGGAAAACTGCATAATGGGGATAATGACGAACTTATTAAGCAGTGTATGATCAAGGAAAGTTTTTTTTTTACAATTACTAAATTTTGATATTTTGTTGACTGACATTTAGCAGATTAAAGTTTCAATTTATTTTAAATTACACCTTTTTCAGGCGTAATAGTAGATTATTTTTCATGTTGAAATAGTATTATACTTTACATTATATAAATCAGGTGGAATAATTATTATCATCAAGCAGCCAATTTTCATTAGGAGTCAGTCTGACCGGAAAACTTTAATGGGTAATAACTACGATATATTTTTTTCTACTACCAGCACAATAAGTAAATCATTACATCCCTGTTACAAGAGATGTAATAAGATATTTACCGCCCATAAGAGTATTATTAGCATGGTAGCAACCAGGACTACAAACTAAACCGGAACTACAATCGAAACCGAACGGCTCTTTTTTTGAACCGCGAATTCGAATTGAATTGTTCACAAAGAACCGATAATTGAACCAAAATCTAGCATGAGAACTGATCCGAACCGATAGTATTACGCATATGTATTGAAAAAGTATTTTTTTACCAGAGACCCGAAACTGAACCGAAAACCGTTCCGAACCTGTTTTTTATTAATCTGAACCCGAACCCGAACCACTGTTATTTTGTTGATTTGAACCCTAACCGGAACAGCCCACTATTTTCGGCTACAAAAAGTCAGTTTCACTGAACAATCATTTTCAATACATATTCGTAGTTGCAGGTATAAAAATAAGGTTATAATGTTCGACTAAATTAATCCCTTTAATAACCTATATTTTTATTTGATTACATCGATGCATATCCTATGTTTAGTAACGTGGCAAGTTATCAGTGTAAACAAAATTCAAGTCGACATAGTAATATTGACTCAACAAAATATTTAAAACATATATTCGAGTATTATATCATTGTTTAGGTACCTACAGTGCCGGATTAACACTAGACGGGGCCCTAGGCAATCGTAAACGAGCCCCCCCCCCCCCCCGGGTTTGGTGTAGTAGCAAAGAATATTCCGCAATTACTGTGTGAACCGAACAATTTCGTTCAGTACATATTAAACAAAGTCTGCACCTCTAATATCAATTTTACCACCAAGCAATTTTATGAAAATAATTGAACAATGAAGCAATCTGGTGAACCTTTTATTTTTCACTGTATTAACAGCGATACTGTTAAAAAATCATATTTAAGCAAAAATCAAATGCTGTGGGTGCAGATAATATTTCGTGTAAAATGATTATGTTGATTTTATTTTATGTTTTAGAGCATGTTACGCACATCATAGATACAAAATTGTCATCGATTGTTGGGCCTTTATGTTTCTTAATGTATATGGCAGACATGCCTTCAATTTTTAAATTTTGTTTCATATATTCGTATGCCGATGACACGCAAATTGTTGCTACTGTTTGTCCATCTAATACATCTGTACTATAGAACAATGAGTCGACAACAATGGCCTTAAAATAAATGGTAAAACATCGTCTCTAATGGTTTTTAGCAATTCTGATAAACCCAGTATGTAATTGGATGGATTAAATCTTCGGTTTAGCAGTGTTTAATCAGTACATTACATAATATTTACTCTTAAAATTTTTTGCAATAATTTTGAAATATCCGTTATATATAAGACATTTTAATTTATATCGCTGTTGGTAGAAAAAAATTGTATGTGCCACGAGCATTAAGTGAATTTAAACTTCTTAGGATTCTTCGATCACTTACCGCTCGTGGTACACAAATAACTATTATTTTCCACAGAATGTACAAAATAATCAAAAACAAATAATGGAGCATATAGGATCAATCAAGCATTAATTTCGGCCTTATCGATAGACAACAAGCGTCGGATTATTTACACTTTCCGTACAGAAACATCACCGGACTGACATGTACCGTCATAAAATTTTCAGAAGAAACCGTCCGCATCGGCGACAGTTAATGATAATCCTCATTTTTACGTATTTATTAACATTGTTTTTATATATTTGCGAAATGTTTTTCTGTATTTGTATAAATACAATAGATACCTACATAATATTTTATTAATGATTCATAGACTAATTTAGAAACACTAAGGCTGGTAGCACAAGTTCTGTTTTTGGATGTTTTAAGAACACGGTTTTAACATATTAGAGATAGCTAAAACACCCAAATACACCGCTCTTAAAACAGGCAAAAGCAGAGCTTGTGCTACCAGCCAATATTTTATCGATCATATTATTAATAAATATTTCTTTCAAATTTTGATTACTACGTGATACAATAGCAACTGAATTCCAGGAACTTGTAACTGGCTCATTTGTATGCAGTTGTTTCCTTGATTACAAGTAAGCAAGGTGTAAATATGGAAATTATCGTAAATATTTAATTGGTTCTTAGTGCTGAATAAAAATATTTTATTAATATACAGAACAGGAACAATTTTGAAAAATCAATCATAATTTGCCGAAATTTCTATTTAGTTGTATAAAAAATCATGAGAACTTCACCGAGTATTTGGAGCTCAAGTTCCGAATTTAGCAATACTACTATCAGAGCTGATGAGAGCTCGTCTTGCAACAAGATGCCCTGAGTCCAGAAAAAAATATTAATTTTTAATAATAAAATAAACTCCATACATTATAGTAAAGAGACAAAGTATTTAATATGCTATATGTTCAATTTCAATAACAATGTTGCAACAAAAAATCATTTATAACAGCCAAAAATTAAATATAAAAAATTAAATTTTATACATTTTTATAATTTCGCAGCAATTTTTTTTTGTTACAATTACTGATAACAGTAGACGATTACATATTACTGGATTTAAATTGCAATTGCCAATACTGACATCAATAACAGTATCCACAATAAACATAGGTACAGAGAACCAAGATAATTTTTCAGTGCTGGAATAATTTCTATTGTAATCGAGACTAAAATAGAACCCAGGAGCTCTCAATCATATCCTATGATTTTAAAATGAATTAATATTGAAAGTATAATTAATAAAATATATAAATATGCATTTTTCAACAAAACAAGCAATATAAAACGTGTACAGCTTCGAACTGATTGATAAAGTATACATAATTGAATTAATGCACATAATTTTTAAAAAATTGTTTACTATACTAACGATATTCCGTATAGGTGTGAAATATATTTTTTTAAGGAAAAATCTCTTATTTTTTTTTAAATAAACCATATAATCAATCAACTTTAACGTCAAGATATAAAAGGAACTGTTTATAATACAGATATCTGATACACCTATGGATCAATATTTTTTCGCTATTCATTATTTATAATAAACAATATGTTATAGTTATATTGTAACGTCTTTCTCAGAGCGTTACCTACTTTTAATGCCAAGATTATTTTCAGAACTAGGTAACAGACAAAAATAGAAAATTAGGAGTTAATGAAAAGCGAGAATATTCGTTGAGTTAGGTTAGTCTATAATGGATTTGAACCATGGTTCGAATATATATATATATAAATTATTAAAAATTTCAAATAATCTGTACCTCTCAATTATTAATTCATTAATATCTACAGATAATTCTTACCTACTAACTACTTTAACTAACTTCACATCAATCATTTTAGTGGTTCGGGTGATGGATGTAGCCATTTATTGAACCATGTGAGCAGTTATACAATACTTTAACAGTAGGGTCAAAACGATAATTCTCCACCTTTGGCATTGATTAATCTCAATTACGTAATCTTTTAGATAACGATAAAATTAGCTTTTATATTTAAATATTTAAACCAAAATAAAACTAGAAAAATAAATAATTTAGATTGGATTTGGCGAAATGAGTCTCTGTTACGACATGGTCAGGAGGTTCATAAGATGATGATTTGTCCCTATCAAGGATATGCTTTATATTCTTAATATTATAAAATTATTTGTGAGTCTTCAATCGTATATTTATTGTTGTTTAATATGTTTTTCTTTTATTTTAGGAGTAACTATTTATTATAATAAATATCCAAAAAGTAATTTATACTTGAAGGCGCTTATATAACATGTTTTGGATGCTAGAATCGATAAATTCAATGTTTTCTGATTAGTTTTACATAAAACTTCACGTTGATACGATGAGTTTAGCTAAAGTTGTGGCCATTTGAAAAAAAAAACAAGATTTAAAATTAATTTTTTTTATATAAGAACACCTTAATATACATAACAGATATTTTCATATTTTTTTATAATAATGTTATTTACGAACCCTAGTTTGAACTACAGTTTAATAAAACACGCTGTATAACAAATACATTGCTACATTTTTATGTTCTTAAAATAGGCTATCTCACTTGTCGAATAATATTTCTGATATTCTATAATGTATTTTGTAACGTGAAAAAAAAATCACTACAATTTTAAAATGAAAAGTCACGCGTGCTTTGACAAATGGTCATGTCGTATAAAATTCCATCGATGTCATTACAGCTTATAATGATGGTTATACATACTTATAGACAATTCAACATTTTTGAGACGTTATTATTTTGTTCAAATATAATATACATATTATATACTAAGGTTACATGCAGTTTTGATACTATTTTAAAAATCATTTTAAGTTTTGTCAACGCCATGTATAGAGCGTCATAACCGTTTTTGAGTTAACTCAAACTAAAATTAAATTTCGTGGGTTTTCACCCATTTATAAATGCAGGAATAAAATGACAAATAACTCATTAATCAGTTAAATAAAAAAAGTATAGTTTATGTATGTTGTGATTTCGATGCGTTATTTTTGCACTTGTCTGACAGATATGTTGGCTAGCTTAATATGGAGAAATATTAGTTGACTTTCTCTCAATGCTAGTCGAAAATTTTCCAACAATTTCTAAAAGGTACAGTCGATATTAAATTAAACACTTTGAATCAAATGATAAAATAGAACACCATATGCAAACATTTTCTACAATAGTAATTCTACTACAATAATTATGAATCGCTGTTGTGAAGGTGTGACCTTGTGACACTATTTTTCATAAAAGAAAACAAATATTCATCGAACACAGGACAGAATCAGACAGATGTGACACCAGTTGTTTAACAGTTTGCAAATTATACCATTATTGTGGTTCCTACTCTCTCTGCTGTATGCATTCGTATTTCTTAATTATAATCTGTTGTGGCAGTGATTTTCAATACGAAGTAGTATCAGAAATATGCCTGGTTTTCTATACATGGCGAATTTTATTTGATACAATAACTGTCACAGAAATTTTAGTGCAAAAATAATTAAATTTAAAAAATCATGAACATTTTTGTAAGATTAAATTTTTATACGCCTATATTAATATTTAAATTTGTTGTATTTCTGTGTACAGTTAGAATTTCGGAATCTGCAAAAGCTATAACTAATGAGACTTTTTGTAAAAAAAATATTAATAGTATTTACTTTTTTGTTTGACACTTTTTCATAGATACAAACATTGACGAATTAATTGAGAATGTAAAAATCTTCCAATCTATGAGATTTAAAAAAAAAGCAAAAACATCTCTGAAATACCTCACATAAGACGCACATAAAGTCCGATTTAACTTAAGTCTCTTACAGATTATGAGAAAAAAACTAAACATATATATTCCTTGTTAATTTTAGTGTCATATTTATAAAATAACCATACAATCTTTAATACATATTTTTTATTTTGCAATAATAAGGCTTTAATGTTAAGATGTACTGAATAAACAGCGAACACGCTAGAACGTACAGGCTAAAAGTTTTAAAATCACTGATAGGAGGAATTCTATTTCAAGCTTGTTATGAAACTGTAAATTATTTCAAAAGAAAATTGCAGGAATATTTATTCAGTTGGAACATCCTTGGTCTAATGTTTCATACTTAACAATTACAACATCCTGAACAAAAGACGATAGCTACTTTTGTTATAGCTTGAAGTTTTTGTTTATCTGTTTGTTACTAGGTAATCTGATTTGTAATGCTAATGGATTCCTATGTGATTCAGTTAGTCCATGAGTTCGACTGCAGTTTCAGGTGACGAAGTTCTTAATAAGCTTGTGGTATTCTGAGCACATGTTGAAAACGGAATTTCGAACTTGTTTTGTGGCGCAAATATAAACAAGGATATAACTTTATGCTTTGATGCAGCCAGGAGATCTGTTACATTTTCATATTTTATGAATTATTTTAGTTTTTGCTGGACTGCGGAAAATTTTAAACAGTAATAATAGTTTGGCATTTCTTTTTGAGTTTATGGTTTCATGTAGCCAAAAACTTGGCTATCCACGTTTCATATTATTTTATGTAACGAGTGTAATTTTAGTTTACTTAAACTGCTCAATAAATTTACCCACAAATAAGGGATTGCAAAAAATTTAAAATTACTCATAAAATTAGTTTTTTTTTTATTGTGGTGTACTGAAAGCCAGTTGAATTCAGTGGTAAAAATAAAATGTAATATCTCTTTTAGATTTGATATGTCAGTTACATATTGCATTTTAAGAAAAAGTAAATTAAAATTTAATATAAAGCGCTTTTATACGAGTATATGTTTGAAATTCAATTTAAAGCAGCAGAGATATTTTAAAATAAAAAATAATTATGAAACTGGGTTGAAAACTTACACTCTATTTATTAATTACCTATTTTATTTGTATGCTAAAGCTAGAATAATCTTATAATTTGAGAAAAAATATTGGAAACTTTATTAGTTAATTTTGCATCGCTGAGATAAAAATGCAAATTCATTTACAGCAGCAGATTAAAAACTTTCACAAAATTAATATTCATATTTCTTTAAAAGTAGTAAAAAATAGCTAACATACACATATAATGTAAGAAAATCAGTTTCAAGAAAATAATTTTGCAGAAATTTTATTGGCTTCTAGCAACGTAAAGGCCAATTTCATAAATTAATTAAAACTTTTTTAATTTGTTCCACATTATTTGAACTTGTAACTAGAGAAAAACAAAAACTCAATTGAGACAAGCGGGCCATACGTGATTTGCAATCGTTCAAGGATTCACTAACTATAACTGTCCTCGTAAAAGATGAGCAGTGTTTAGTTGGGCCCCTGTAGGCCTGTTATCCTATTAAGTTACTTTAGAATCTCGGATTGTGTTACAACAAGCGTAATGTAATACAGTTCTAGTATGTGATAATGACGCATGGTCACTATCGAATTCGTGTGGCACTTTTGTAGCGCAGAGTTCAAATGTCCGGGAGGTTGCACTTGTCTTTTTTCGCGGTAGTGATAATTTTTTGTTGACGTTATAGCAGGAGGTAATTTTTGCGAATCTCGAACATCTGGCCCAATTTTTTCTAACGCCTAACAAAAATTTGTATGTGAGTGGTATTAAACTATTTTTAACTTAGGTAAAATAAATATTATCTCAACGTAAATTTAACTAAGGAGATTTGGTTTAAAATTCATTTAGGAGAAACATATTTTATCTGATTATGAAATAACTAAGCAGGAATAAAATAAATAAATATAAATACATCATCACGCCTTTTTACCCATTACTGGGTCTAGCATTCTACCATAGCTGATTTTGGTAAGTGATATATTTATGCGCGTAATGTGCGGTTACCAGTTGTCAAATCGTGGCCTGCAAAGATGTTAGTAGAAGGGAAGTCAAAGGGGTAATTTTAATGTGGTGGGTTCTTAAATCCACAGTCCAACTCGATACCACTGAGCAAACTAAAGTCAAAATTTTGAAGGAAAAACAACAGCACTAATTTCATATGTTTGATATAAATATGATTAAAAATTTCATTTATTATTTGGATTTCTATTAATTGATTTATGTTGTCTGATATTACAGTAAACAATATATAATATATAATATACAATATATAATATACAATATATAATATATAATATATAGAGTAGGTGGCTCAGAGATATCGAGTCGCCCTGTGGGTCTTGAGAACCCTGGTACGATCCCCACAGCCGACAAACTATTTTCACCAAATTAAATCTACCCCTGTGCCTCCCCCACCACTAACATCTTTGTGGGCCGTGATTTGACGTGTGGAAACCGCACTTCATACGAAGAAATATATCACTTACCGAAATCTGCTTCGGCATAGTGCCACACCCAGTAATGGGTAAAAGGTGTCATGATATATTTATTTACTTTTTATTTTAATATCTAATTAAAATTTTAGCAAAGCTGTAATAATTGTTGTATTTTTCTCTGTATACATTTTATTGTCTAGTTACTATTCAAATTTTAAATGTCCAAGTATAATCGTAATATTGGTAACAAGAAAATGTTAGAAGTTTCATTCTGAAAATAACAAATACAAATTCGAGTTTCATTGAATCGTACGCATGAAAGAATGGCATGATAATCATAATTTTTCAGAGGATTCTGGCCGACAATCATATTAACGACAACAATAACAATGTTTGCAGAATTTTATATTTGTTCGTGTACAACATATCCACGTAACAACGTATAATGTACGTTACAGCAATATACAGATAAAATGCTACACTTCGTTGACAGCAAGACATGGTTGGCAGATCGAAATAAACACACATAATCATGTGCAATTTATTTCATGGTTTTGTAGAACGAACAAGAGGTTGATAGAACAGTTTTCTATTTTACCGTTTTACTGTTCTGTTTTTAATATAATGAAATGACTACAAAAGAAAACAATCACTGTAAAAGGAAATCAAAGTATAACATTATTGTTATTATTACAAAGTATAAAATTACTTATGCTTTTACAAATACGATATGGAAGAATTTATTCAGTTACAAAAATTACTTTTCTTCCTCGTCTTACAAAACGTATATGTAATGTAATAATATGCATGTCCAGATAACGTCTACCGGAATACTGAAAAATATTACTGAATAAAACTTCGTTTTACTAATTATAAGCTATACTACTCGTAGCAACATATTTATAATAGAAAAGTAGAACTACCCTCCAAATTTCATGAAAATCAATTAAGTTGTTTTTTTTTAGATACACTCATAGCCGTCATTTTTAGTTCAAAATTGCAGATTGAAAATTATCGTGGTTTTATTTCAAAATACCAACTTGGAAACTAACGACAAAACAAATATTTGAAAGATTTAAAGTTCGTTCGGTGAGAGATTACAGTGTAGTTGAATAGGATGTATTTGATATTGATTCTGATTGACTGACGAAACCGTTAAACTGAAGACATGATAACATAATACAAAAACTTCTGACAGTGTCAGCGCAAATTATACTCCAAATAAACGTGGCGTACAATTTGGTTAAGTATTCTAAAATGTCTTACACGGGACTCATACATAACATTTTTAAATATATCTAAAAATGTAAATCAATAAAATTGGTTGAGTTCTGTCACTGCCACAAGGTTTGTCATTTTTTATATAAATATGTCTAGAATAGAATAGACTCTAGATTTAAATTTTTATAAACTGTTTTTCCTCCAAATATCAGGAGAATAAGTCCTGAGTTAGCTCGTCGCCATTTTGTTTCAAATAATTTCTAGCATATATTTAAGTTGGATAAACATATAACTATTATTTAAATTCCATGTACATCAATCCAGCTTAATGTGACTTTTTGCATAAGGGTATACTTAGTTATGAGTTATTGCCATTATTAAAGGAAAGAATGAAACATAAGTACGAAGGCATTTATTGAAGATGATTTAATATGTTTAATAAATATTTATATTTCGTGCCAAGTACAACTTAACAACTTCATCGTAACCTATCAACTTTTTCACTCTACTAACCAACATAAATAAACAAATGATATTCAATTTTATTTATATAGATTACGACAAAGAAAATCGTCATTTCTAAAAATCTCAATCTCTGCTTTATACTAACATTAATTTACATCTTTCTCCGTTAAATTTTAGTGAATATATGTTAAATTAAAATTAATATTTGTAGGTACATTTCGTAAGACACAAAATAAAAAACACATCTCCTAATTCTCTAGCCAATAAATTTTAGGAATGGAGCATTGTTAACTGTTATTTCGTTGTACAAAATGGTAGAGATTTTTTTCTTTTGGAAGATTACCATTAACGACCTACAGCATTTCATTTTGAAACGAAATTACATTTATAACATGTCCGTAATTTGATGTGACACTAAACATTAAACTGACAATTCTAGAGAAAATAGCGAACATAAAAAAGTGCAATTAGGTTAAAATGGTTAAAACATTTATCATTTCTGTAACAGATTGTTGACTTTCTAACATATTTTATAAATGTTATATAAACATTAATTATTTTATGCATTAAATGTTTATCACACGTACATAAAAATAAATTACATTTTTTATTCCAGTTGAACACGATAATAAAAACTGCAAGTCGCTTGAGCATGAGTATATAATTATAATTCAAGATTAAGAAAAATGTTTACCACTATATGTTTTAAAATAAATATATGAATTAAGACAAAAGCGTTATATTTAATTTAGTAAAAACTAAATTTATTATTGTGTCAAACAATCTAATGAAGGTAATTCGCTGTCAAAACAGCGACTAGATTATAAATTTCAGTAAGCACGGTAGACGGAAATATTTAAAACTAAATAGGTGTATTTTAATATTATTGGTACTATATATTAGCAAGTAAATAGATGTCAGAAATTTGATAAAAGGCATATTATTAATTATTTAGTACGTATTCTTGTACTAGATTTAAAACTGTGATAATGATATTTTTGTAATGTTCTTTTTAATGTGTTTTATAGTTAATTGTTAAGAGTTGTTGTAATTTTTAAACATTGTTGACTATTTATTCTTTTAATTTGTGACTATTATGTTAAGTTTATTTAAACAATTTGTTTATGTCAATTATTAGACGTTACATATCCCTGAAGAAGGCGATGGTTATCGCCGAAACGCCGTAATTGTAATATTTTGATAAATTAGACTGACATTCCAATTATCTAAGTTTCTTCAAAATATAAAATATTCCTTTGAAAGTAAATGAGATACAATATTAATATATTAATTTTGTTTAGCCCTAATTTAAATTATCTGGGAGGTTGAAATTGGTCCTGAGAAAGTCTTGGACATCATAACTGACCGGAAATCTAGACGATTACTACTAGATATTAAATATCGTATTTGGATGAATGTTTTACACATTATTAGTAATATGTAAATACCTACATCTGAAGTAATGCAGTTTTTTCACACTCTTTGTATACCCTTATTTAAATAAAAAAAAATTCGAACCCATCTAAATAAAAATCCTAATGACAGATCTGTTTGGAGAGGATCCGGAACTGAAACATCCTTGCCTTATACTAATATAAAATTGACTGAAAAATGAATCATTTCTAAAAATAATTAATACAAAATTCTGGAACTTTCTAAATATTCTTCATAAATATTAATTATTTAGTACCGCACACGTGTAACCTATATCATTGTTTGAAAAGCATTTGACCGAAGAATCCTAGAAATATAGTTGAGTCATATGGTATTGTGCTAAACGATGACAAATTTTTAAATTTACGCGTCAGTTTCCATAGTAATTTCCGTTGTACCGCTGTTGAAAGGAAATGCTACTACTACCTACTACCGGCGAGATTTTTCAAACATATGCTATTATCTACCCCCATATGGTACCTTTGACATCCGCTAGGCAGCTCAGACATATTTCCGGTGATACTGCATGGTCACTGAGACGCATCCGTACCTTGACGAATAAACCACAGAACTAAAGTCGGCTTTAAATGCAAGGGATTTAAAGAACAGTTTTTGGGATAACAGGAAAAATTAGACGCATGCGGGTAGACTAATTGTGGATTGATGTTTGTTCATTTGTTTTGTTCGAGGATAATCTGATTTGCAGAATGATATTCGTGTTCTGTTTATCGAGAGCAATGACTTATTTTTAAAAATTGTTGGTGGCAAAATAAAATAATATCATATTATTTTAATAAAAACGTTTTAAATAAATTTGACTAATTAATCTTCTAAATTTGATAAATATTCATAATAAAACAATTAATACAAAAATGTCAAAGTTAAATTGATTTCCTATAAATGTTCCATCAAAAATATATCTAATATAATTTATTTATCTATGTTTTTCAATTATTGTAAACATCAAAAGTGAAAACCGCATGTATTTATTGTTTTGATAAATTTCTACTTCATTTAACTGTTATAGAAATAAATATTTGTTTGCAAATTTACGATACAAGCAATTCATTATTATTATTTACACGTAATTAGTCAGGTATTTAAAGTTAAATGACGTTTAAACAACTAATTGAACATCACTTAAATCTCAGTGTGCAATCACCATTAGAGTACAGACCTACGACAGTTTTATTATCCAACATTTCAAATACGATTTTATGTCCTATGTAGTATAATTCAATCTAAATCGGGTAATTCTACTTCTGAATTTACAATTAGCAGTCAATCATTGTAATGCTATTAAATCGTTAATTATGAATCGTTGTGCAAATATTTAAAATAACGGGTTAAAATTATCCAGGATAGAAAATATTTATTAATGAGTTGTATGATGACATATGGCGAGTATAGAAAGTTTTCAACTCCTGTGGAGTTTGATGTTTGCATATTTCTAACTTATGTATGAATGTATGTATGTAAAGTGGATATTAAAAACTGTAATTAATATACGGGAGAAATCTTTTATTTGCAATAATATTTGAATATATTTTTAATTAACTACCTATCTTTTAGGTTTCATTTATTTGTGTCGAATAGCTGTTTTATATTTTATAAAAATAATCGACACGCCATTTACCGAACACTGATGGTTAGTAATATTAACAAGTGAAACTGTAAATATATCTTGAATTAGAATCTAAAGAGAAAATATTATTGCTCCACAATTATCTAGAAGTCTAAAAAGAGAAGGGAGCCTAGTTTATTTGAGTATCATTATTGAGGCATATAAAATATTTGAAACTAATTTCACATTAATATATTTTTATACAACAAAAATGTCAATATTTTTCACAATAGCACTATACTCTGTCTTACCATAACTTCATAGCGTTGTACAGCATAGGGAATAAATTTCCGCATGGTGATTGGCTGATCGCCATAGCAAATTTAAAATATGTGTAACAAAAAGTACAGCAATGACTACGATAAGTGACATGCATTTTTATTTTTCTGTTTGTATCAATTCACAATTTTACTCAATTTCGATTTGGTTGCAAAGACTATATTTTTTTGCTGTATAACTCGATCTAATATGAAGTAACGATAAGATAGAGTATAGATCTTCTGATTTGATTGATAAATGTTTGCTTTGCACAATTTTTTTATTTAACAAGAAACACAAGATCAAACTGCATAGTAAATCTTAGTTCGTAGAGCGAAAGGTAAGATCAGTTAGCTCGAGTGCTTTTGCTATAAGTAAAAAAATAGAGTGCTTGAAGATAAAAATAAGCCAAATACATATAACAATAGTTATTTGTTTAAGCAAAAAACTAGCAGATTTACTACTACACTTAGGCTATGAACCAGCCAAAGCAGTAAATGTGCTTTTTTGCTATGTTGAACACATAATTAATCTAAATTTTGTGATATTTTTCATATTATCGGTATCATAATTATGATTAGTAGAAAACAGATCAAGGAACATTTTTACCTATAATATCTAAGTAGTCATAGTTATGTCGAATATTTTTCTGGTAGTATTGCGGATGTTTGCTTGCGAATAATAGGTGAATATACGAAAGTGATTAAACCACGTCGTCAAGGATATATTCGTTTATCTATATGTGATAACTAAAGCTCGGATTTTTAGGCAATTGCCTAGAATCAAATTTTAATATACTTCAGGCAATTTCGTTTTTCTATATATAGGTAATATGGTTACGTGTAATGGCAGATTTTTTTCGTGCCTTAGGGCCTATTTTTTCTATATATTGGTTATTGTGTCTATTTTACCTTATACAGCCTATTTTGCCTATTTTTGTTGCCTATTCTAACTTTTATTGACTAATTCAGCACTCGACATAGTGTTTCAACCTAACCTATAATATTTAAAGTACTTACTTAAATCAAGTTTTTGTGTGTGAATTTACAATGCCGAAAGAAAAAACGTGTTTTAGTCAAAATTTTACGTGGCAATTCAATTGTGTCTTTGCCATTAATCAATGGAGCTGAGGTAACTTTAGACGATATGGCTAAATATAAAAACGCTCCTGTCACATTTTGTGATGTCTGATGTCTAACGAAGTTTTCAGCTTACAAGCAAGTTCTGACTGACCGAAGACAGTCCCTTTCCGAAAATTTCATTGAGCAATAGCTCGTAATATTATGTGAATCAAAGTATACTACATAATTTGAATTTGTATAATAGTTAATAAAATGAGAACCCTACGTTATTATTTTATTAATATTTTTCAGATTGCGTTAATTTTTGTTTAAAATGATGATTTTTTTTTCTAATACGAGTACCAATATTAGAAAAAGGATTCGTTTTTTTTTTTAAACAAATTATTTACATTTAGGCTGCCTAAAATCCCGCCTATTTTAGAGTAATTAACGGCCTATATGCCTGCTTATTTGGGTGTTTTTAAGTGCCTAAAAATCTGGACTTTATTGATAACCAAAAAAAATTCATAAGTATGATTGGTTGATTTTATTATGTGTTATATAATCATCGTAACAAATTATGAATTATTTTGACATTCTTTAGTTGCTTTTCTTTTAATAATGAATGGTTAAACAAACTCAGAATTATCCGATATGCATTTAATTACCATGCGCACGTCCGGACGTGCGCATGGTAATTCATGAGCAGTTAAACGTTTCTCTGGAAAATTATTTCCCAATCGAAGGCAACTAGGTAAAAAAATGTTCGTGCCCACAGATCGTTGTCTGCGAGAAAAAGAAAAATTCGTGTTGGAAACTGTGCATAGGGGCTAGAACTACTTAAGACCTGATGTTGAGGAAGAAATTTTGAATCTTGTCGTGGATTCTTGTGTATGCGCTAGAGAAGTAAGTAATACGTTATAAATTTCACACTTATTAGTGTTGTGTGTCCTGAAAGATCAACTCCTACATCCTTATTATCTTCAACGTATGCAAGATTCATTTCCGACTGATTATGCACCTAGATATGTTTTTTGCCAAAGGTTTCAACAGAAAATTACTATGAATCCTAATTTTAGAAATTTGGCGCTATTTTCTAATGGAGCCGGTTTTAATAAAAATGCATAAAAATTAGATACATATAATTTAAACCATAAAGCTAAAATCACACTCTTAAAACTTAAGTCGTTAAACTTGGTTTAAGCTAAACATAAAAACAGATTAAATGTTTCAAAACAAGGGCATATCTACCGTATAGCTTTAGTTTCTTACAAAACACAAACTGAATTAATTATAAAATTGGGATACCACCAGGATTTAAACCTGGAACCTTATGAATTCCGGTCATAGATTTTAACCAATGAAGCCACGGTCGCCTATAATTCATATCTTATTTAGCATTTTTTCCATTCTTTTCTTTTCTGATAGATATTTCTCTTTTATACGTGCCGACAAATTGAAGGTCGCAAATTGACAAAAAAAACAGTTGATTGATGCTAAATATATCATCATCACGCCTTTTACCCATTACTGGGTGTGGCACTCTGCCTAAGCAGATCTCGGTAAGTGATATATTCTTTCGCGTGAAGTGCGGTTACCAGCAGTCAAATCACGGTTCCCAAAGATATTAGTGGAGGGGGAGCCACAGGGGTAGATTTATCATAAATTGAGTGTAATATGGCATAATTAAATTTCAAGTTGAACTTTTTACAGCTTGTTTGAAACATACGTATGATTATGTTTACACATACGATATTTGAATCTTGAGAACTATTAGAGTTACGATTTCCACGTTAGTAGGCTAATTTTTCCATTTAAAAAAAATATAAAATCATATTTGAATCACAGGCGAATATGTATATGATTGGAGTTCATAAGGTCCCAGTTTCAAATCCTAGTGATATCCCAATTTTTTTCTATATAATTTAATTTGATTTACATTAAGTATTTAATTTAAAAATTCTAAGAAATATTTCAATTCGTTACTATTCTCCTTAAATAACAATGTTACTACAGACAACTCTTGTGTTGTCTTTTAGTTTATGAAAGAGGCATGTAATGGGATGCCTATAACACTTAATAAAAATAGAGAGAAAAATTGGAATAATATCAGATTTGAATCACAGGCGACCGTGGCTATTTTTCTCTATATAATTTAATTGTATTTACATTAATTAAGTATTTCCTTTAAAAAATAGTAATTATACATCAATTTTTATTTTTAGTGCTATGACTAAAAAGTAAATATTTCTCTATTTTTTTAATATGAGTATTTTTCAAAACCTTATTTTGTTTTTAATGCTCTTTGATTAAAAATGAGAAGAAGTTATTATACAGGTAATAATATAAACGGTGTTCAATTACCCTTTACGTACTGGTTAGCTATAGCTCTGACAGGCTGCAATTTAACATTAAATTCATTTGATATAAATCAAATTCAAATTAAAGTAAATTGGAAAATTATTTACAAATGCGATCTGACGGTGTTGTTTAAATTTCAAGAACTGAAAAAGAGCGAGCAAATTGCTATTTGTTTTATTATTTTTTTAATAAAGCTCACATGTATATTTATTTGCATAGGTTGTGTATAAATATCAAAATAAAGGAAAACAGTAGTTTAAGTGCTTCTTCAATCTTTTGATTTGCTAAATATTTTCTTAGCCTTCTAAAGTTACGACTGTATTTTAACTTGAAACTTGATTTTGTTG
Source organism: Pterostichus niger (assembly GCA_947425015.1). Taxonomy (NCBI): domain Eukaryota; kingdom Metazoa; phylum Arthropoda; class Insecta; order Coleoptera; family Carabidae; genus Pterostichus; species Pterostichus niger. The sequence continues at coordinate 19,177,643 of OX380338.1, read as the reverse complement.
CATCAAGTGAAATTAATTGCAATTTAGAATATGAGAAAACTTAAAATCCGTGATTTATTTCTGTATTTTCTTTTAATACTTGAGTCTAGACAAAGTTTCGAACTTGTTCTATTAAACAATGCACCGTTTCATTTCAAGTACTTTTTTCATTAATTAAGGACGTCAATTTTGCTATCAATTCTGAGCTCACAACTACAAAATAACTTTTCTGATGTCTGATGTATCCATAAAAATGATATAAAATAAAATGTAGTATATATATATTGAAATTGATTTCAGTAAATACTATTTTATGAATAGTGGAAAAAGCGAGTCTGTAGATTATAGAATATATAGAAATATATATTTATAGTTGAGATGAGAGTTTATGAGCGTTAAGCAATATTATCGGAAATCTGTAAAATGTTACGTTGCGAGTTGAGTGTAAATAATGCGGCATGAAGTAAGTTAATTGTCGCACAGTATATGGCGAAGGAAACAATAATGCTCCTATAAACCAAAGAAGATTAACTTGTTCCATTTCTTCTATAAAAACAAACTCGTATAAAAATATCTGCCCTTCATATCTCGCTTATAATAGTTATAATGAAAACATAACAAATCGAATTACTTTGTTACATTCGTATTTATTGCACTTTCATGAGTATATAAGTGTTTTTTTTTAAATTAAAATTAATATGAATATGTAGCAATTATCTTTTATTTAACTGCATACGTGAAAGTTTTATGTACATTTGTAGGTAATTTAGATGTACAGCACTACATTAATTATATGTAAATGATAATAGCATTATTAAATTAGTAATTGCATAGTTATACCATAGACAAAATATATATAGACGTCTAACTAAATGTATTCAAATGGCAACACTTTTTATCAATGAAATTTATACGAGTAATTCTGGATGAGACTGTATTGTAACGCTAATGTTGATTATTGGCTCATAGACGATAAATTAGGGCTTATGTTTATTACTGAATTAATTCCATCTAAATGAATTTTTTATTAAGAATTATAATTCCTTTTCTTGTTTCATAATCAATCGTCAATGAACTAATAATCGACATTAGCGCTACCATATAGACTCGTCCAGAAATAAAATTTAATATGAAAAGCGCTGTCATTTAAATATATATTGAGTTAAAGGTCTTTATAGATTTTGTCTATAGTTATGCCTATTTGTTTATTGTCAATTTCAGAATATTTATTGGCACTTATTGTAAATAATGCAGGTACTCCAATGTTTTGAATTTTCGGTATTATTTGGATTATCTAAATAAATAAATAAATATATCATCACGCCTTTTACCCACTACTGGGTGTGGCACTCTGTCGAAGCAGATCTCGGTAAGTGATGTATTTTTTCGCGTGAAATGCGGTTAACAGCAGTCAAATCATGGCTCCCAAAGATGTTAGTGGAGGGAAAGTCACAGGGGAAGATTTAATTTGGTGAAAATTGTCTGTCGGCTGTGGGGATCGAACCAGGGTTCTCTAGATCCACAGGCCGACTCGATGGCACTGAGCCACCTACCCCATATTTTGATTATCTGAAGCTAGTTAATGCATGAGTAAATATTTATTGCTATTAAGCTAGATATGAAAAATATACCTATTCTTTTCTAATACAACCGCTAGCATCTAAAATCTTTTACCTCCGCTAAACCACTCGACTAACACTAGTCATTGTTAATTAGTATTTATACATTGAATGTAAATAATAAAGCGAATTAGAATTAAATCCATAACCTGAGCCATAACCACAACAAACTTCATATCTCTCATACATACATCGCTTAATCTAAACTTCACAGTTTATACTAACCACTCCTACCACTAATCTATAACCCGTGCGTAACTGCACCCCGTTTAGCGTGATGTGTGAAGAAAACCGAGCTTGAAGCCCAACAAGAACAAGAAGTGAAACAGGGTGGACGGGTCGCGATACAGGAGATAAAGAAGCGAAACAGTTCTCCGGGCAGCGGCTAAGGCGCGTGGCGTCCCGCGCGAGCGCACACAGGGGAAAGAGGGGAACAAGAGCTTCCTACAAACATCTGTTGCTGAGGAAGTTGTGGTAGATTGTGTTTCAGAGAAAATATGAAGACGAGGAGGAAGTGTTTTTGTATTGAGTATATTGTTTGATCATGTCCGGATTCCGGAAAACAATCGCTCACAATTTATCTGCAACAATTATTGTCTAAAACTCGAAATAATCGCTGGAACAAAGTCAACAACCTGTTAAAATTTTTGTCTTATGGTATGACTGAAAGTACAGCGATTGATAATTTTTTGTATCATAAATTTAACTTTATAAACTGTATACTATAAATTCATTTCTATACAATAAATAAACTTTTAATAGTAATTAAACAATTATTTGATGAGAATTCTGTATTATTATTATTCGACAGCTAAGTTAAATAAGTTTAAAAGAGTTTGTTTCAATCTTCTAATCTTTGAATATACACCATACAGTGCTCATTAATTTGATAATTATCAGCATATTCTTAAAATCTGTTCCATAGCCTACAATACAATAAAGGATTGAATTGAATTAGACCCATGTTTCGCAATTTATTAATAGTGCCAAATAATAAACAACAGTACTCAAAAAAGGATTTACATTTTATGTGAATACATTATTCAAATATATCAACTGAATTTTATATTTACAATCATTTCGTAATAATTTGTGAAAATTACACGTATTGTTTGTCTAATTTATGGTATCAAAATTTTACTCGATCCAAATTGTGTAGTTAAAAAATTATGAGTCTCCTACTATCTTGAAAGCTTAGAAGCAGGCAAGTGACTCCTTAGATGAATCCAACCCTGGGACTGAATTTTGAAATTATATTTGAGTATACATGTTTATGTAAATAAATAAATATATCATCACGCCTTTTACCCATTACTGGGTGTGGCACTCTGCCTAAGCAGATTTCGGTAAGTGATATATTTTTCGCGTGAAATGCGGTTACCGGCCGTCAAATCACGGCCCCCAAAGATATTAGTGGCCACAGGGCTAGATTTAAATTGGTGAAAATTGTTTGTCGGCTGTGGGGATCGAACCAGGGTTCTCAAGATCCACAGACCGACTCGATGTCACTGAGCCACCTATCCCATATACATATTTATGGAAATTATAATTAAGATTTAGTAGCAATTGGTTAAAAAGGTTAAAAGAAATTTAGTTTTGCTATGCTCCAATTTATCTGCATATGTTTAAAATGTATTTTAACATTACCAACAGTAAAATTTAATTGTCTTGGTTAGTTGTTACTGAATCATTGTTAATTTGACCTAAAAATTAAAAAAAATATACTCGTATTTTCTTCAAACTTGTTAATTAACGCGCTAAAAATCATTGCCATTACCATTAGTGAAATTTGCATACTTATCTTTCTCTTTTATATATTACGTTACATTTAGTATAGGTACGTAATTTGATGACTTGTAATTGCACTTCGTGCTTACCAAGATCTGTTGGACTGCACACCCAGTAATGGGTAAAAGGCGTGCTGATATATTTATTTATATTTAGATCTAAAAGTTAAACTTTAAAAAAAAGTAGAATACAAGTTAATTAAAATTAAAGCTCTCTTTATAATTTTTTTTTGTGAATATTTATTTTCTTTTTTTTTGTTGAATTTATAAAAGGTTATTTCCGTCTATCTAAAAATTTGATTGTTTTCAAACTCAAATATGACAGGATAAGTTCATAAAATTAAATCTCATCTTTTGTACTCGCGTTCGCCCACTTGAGATTTCTTTAACTATAATTCCAAACAAACAACGACTTTTATCTATGAAAAACAAAAAAGATATTTTAATTTATATTTAGATACATCTACTCTCTATGCCAGTAGATACATTTGAATTTCTTCAATCTTCTAAACTTTTTTTAGCAAGTTCAAAGTCGAGTTATGCAAAGGCAAATTTTATGCGCGCCATCTTTTAATTGTTGTTCAAATAAACTATGAATTCACTACAAACAAAACCTCTTTATTAAAACTTTGGAAGCCAAACTGCTGCATAAAAATAAATAAACGTTACACAAATAAAATGAATAAAGAGATAGTTTTATTTGTACGATTCCACCAAAAAAAAACAAACAGTACTCCTACATTATATGAGAAATTAATTTAGGTTCGTTTCACTCTGCGTATTTATAACGGAATGCTATGTAGCTACCACCTATCTTGTCTTCTGTAAGATAACGATATCTGTACTCACTACCTGAGTCAGCCGCAGAGTGTGTGTTTGCATGTATGTGTTAGTTACTTCCGTTACGTTACGGCGCGCGGGCACGTGCTAACGGAAGCGCAGACGTTGGGCGTCACGCGCCTCTGAACTTTTGATATGCACTTTTAATTTGTCCGGTAAACGTATTTTCCATTGTGCACAACAACTAATAAGTTGTGTTGTCTTATCTAGTTGCAAGATGATTATCTGTTGTGCTGCTTTGGCATTTGCATTTTTGTTTCTTGAAAGAAAATAATATTCTAATAATTTTAGATCGATTGTAATTTTTTGTAGCCCAGTTATATTTCAGTATCTATTTTAACCTTGATTTTGACTACGATATAAAATAAGTTAAAAAATAGCATATTACGTTTAAAAAATTCTATTTCATGGAGACTCGAAAGCAGTATGTGAAAGTTACTACGAGTATTTGTGTCCAGAGCAGAAAAGCGCATGGAAATTAATAATCGAAGCGCAGCCGAGAGCAGCAAGCATGCAAGACCGACGAAGATTTTTTAAAGAAATTTTAAATGATCTAAAAAAATATAATGTGCGCACTTTGAGTCCTTGTCGCTTAGAGGGGTATCCTGTCCGAGAGCCTACAAGATTTTATTTTTCACTAGAATATGTACAACATCCAGTGTGAACGGAGGGGGCATCATGAACATAAAGGGCGTTATAAATCATAATGCTCGCTTATAAATCTTTGGGCATTATGGAGTTGTTTACAAACTTCGCATCATAGCAACAAACAAAAAATAATGTTGAAGTGAAAAATAAAAAGTATATATAAATTGTTTTTGACAGTTTTAGTTTTAAAATTCGCTTGAAAACGTTAAAAGTCGATACGATGAAATACTCGATGAGAACAATTTTCAGTACGTGTGCGGAAAATAGTACTTTCCTTATGAATAGCCCGCAAATATCTAGTTTCCATATACAAAATAAAAGATAAGACTAACTTTCATCATAGCTGTATAAAAAAGTAATATAAACTCTTATTGCTCCAGAAATTTGCATTTTACTTGTCAAATGCATAGCACACTTTATGCAAGAGTAGAAAACTAACTATTTTATCAATTTATTTGTTTTTGTTGAGTTTTGTTTTTAAATGAGATCCAGAAAATATACCTTATCAAAGAAGTACGCTGTTCAAAATTGTACAGGGACGTTTTAAAAATGAAGTGCAAAATTAAAACTATAAATCATATTCAGATATTTGTAAGAATACCTAAGGTATTATTTGTCACAGAAATATTTGAATAAAATTTATAGTTTGAATTTATATATTAAGAAGCCTTTTATTTATTTACTATTAAGTTTTAATTATACATTTAATTTCTAAAATATCTCTGTACAATTTTCAGCAGTGTAAATGGAAGCCTTTTATATCTCAGGGTTCTAGACCAGATATTAGTTTCGCAATTACTTACTTAAGCCAATATTGTTCAAATTTCACTGAAGAATATTGGCAGTAAGCTCAACATGTGCTGAGATATTTACACGCGACCAAAAGTATTGCAATCACATATAAATCAACCAAATAGAAATTAACAATCTACAGCGATGCAAGCTGGAACAATATTGTGGAAGGAAAACATTCCAAGTAAATTAGCTATGCAAAAACAGTAAACTGCAAGAGTGAATTTTTAGTCATCGTAGAAGCTGTTAAAGAGAATATGGTTTAAGAAATTTTGGGAGGAATTCAATTTTGAAAAATATTTATACCTGAATGTTTGTCTGAACGTTGATAATCAAGCAGCAATCCAACTTAGTAACAATCAAGTATTCCAAGCCCGAACTAAATACATCCAAAGAAAATGCTTATTTTAAAGGGGCGAAATTGAAAGAAATGAAATAAATCGTTGAATCACAAATGATATTAGCTGATTTTTTAACAAAACCGGTAACAAAAAAGATTCTACAGAATTATTTAGAAAACACAGGAATCAAAGGAGAAGAAATATAGCTAGTTAAGTTAAATACGAGGTTAAATATAACCTGATGTATTTAAAATATTTAGCTATTGAATAGTAATTTTATTTGTAACGCAAAATGGGAAGAGTTCAGTTTTTAAATTAGATTTTGACGTTAGGAGAGCCATCTACATTGTTTATAAAAAAAGTAAGTATGAGGAAGATGTCGAGGTAGGAATAGTAGTTGAATGTTATAAAATGGACGAATAAAATGTTAGCAATTACCATTATTTTGTAGTTTTGTTAATTACGAGTTTTATTTTATGGGGTATGTCGCTCAGTGATATCGAATAGGCCTGTGGAATTGAGAACCCGGATTCGAAACAATTTTCACCACTTTAAAACTATCCTTGTGGCTCCCCCTCCACTAACATCTTTGGTGGCTATGATTTGACGGCTGGTAACCGCAATTGCGAGTACCACACCCAGTAATGAGTAAAAGGCGTAATGATACATTTATAATTACCAACAACAGTTTTAAAAAGTTGATAGTATTCGTGTATCTTGGCATATGTAGACAACTATCAGAAACCCTCATTTTCTGTGTAAAAGTATACTTACTGTCCACATGTTTTGTAACAAATTCCTGCTTTTCATACAATAAATAAGTGCAGAAAAACAACTTTCCACTTTGATCGTAGAAAAACTAAATTACTAAATGTCCACTATCGCACTAGTGTTGTCCCAACCATATGCAGCAATTTCTATCAATTTATATTTATTATTGATTACAGTTTATTATTATTATTTCTGTTTATGACTCTAATTATAAATATATTAGAATTATGTCTGCTCTCCCGACGTCCTGTCTAGTTTAGTAGATGCTCTGAATTTTTAAGTTAACACACCACTAAAAAAAGTTATAACTGTAATTAGGTATTTCGCCTAATTTAATATTGTTTTTAAAGAAATGTAAGCCAATATAAAGATGGCTGAGTCTAATATTGTAACTATATTTTTTAATAGTGCCGGTTTAAACACACAAAATAATATAGTCACCATAACAATAAAATAATGCATAATACATAAGTTTCATAATATTCATCATACATTTCAAGTCTGTCAATAATTGTCAACTTTTTCATAAAAAAAGACGATGACACTTTTATTTTTGAAGGATTAAAGAGATGAAAATTGTAATAAGTAATCTAGTTGCAAGAGTAATCTTGGTGTGTTCTAGAGAAATGTGTTATGATTTGCAAATTTCATATGGCTATGAGGTTGTACACTGTAGAGAGAAAGGAAATTGTAATATATATTTTTTAAATTTAATAGGTTAATAAATTTATTGTTTGTTGGATGAAAATTAATGGCAATAATTCAAAAGACTTGTCTGTATATAGAACAAAAAAATTAATATATTAAATTTAAGTCAAAATTTTTTTCACGATAAACAATTTAATTCTTCTTTGTCAATTTTTAGTTTAATTTGAAGTTTATAAATAAAACAGATAAGCAAACAATCAAGTATAAATTTTTGTTTTATAGTTTGTTATAATATTTCGCTTATAAAAATAACCTTGCTTAATGTAAATACAGTGCAAATTTATTATTATATTCTCAGCAAATTATTCAATATAAAAATATCACATTAAATAATAAATTATCTATTAGAAAGGTTAAAAAATATATCATAAAAATTACATTCAGTACAATTTTTACAGTTTGTCGATTCTGCATTTTTGTTTCAAATTTTTGAAAAGTTATCTAGCACTTTATTCATAGTAAGCGATTAAATTCACTTCATAGCGTAAGCCTCCATACGTTCAAAATATATAAATTCTAACTAAATAACAATTATATTTATTTGTTACATAAATCACAGAGAAACTAATTATTTGTATGCAAACTATTATCTATAATAATTCACCTGTTTCGCATAACCCGTATTTATAAACAGATACCATGTCGTATATATTATACTGATTCAAATATTATACTGACCGAAATCTACATTTGTTATTTACCTCGTTATTTACATACCCAAATTATATTAGGATTTCATTTTCAATACCCTAGGATAATTTGAATTCCACTGAATTATTCAACATAAATTTATATCAAAAGTATTAATATTCTGTTAATAAAATAATGACATGTTTAATAACCCAAGTTAAACATTTATAATTATAGTCCACTGATTGTTAACAAAAAACAAAGTATAATTCATGATCACCCTTATTAAAATATATGTATATATAATTATTATTAAGTGGCTCAGTGGTATCGAGTCGGCCTGTGGATCTTGAGAAGCTTGGTTCGATCCCCACAGTCGACGAACAATTTTCACCAAATTAAATCTACTCCTGTGACTCCCCCTCCACTAACATCTTTGGAGACAGTGACTTAATGGCTGGTAACCGAGATCTACTACGCCAGAGTGCCACACCCAGTAATGGGTAAAAGGCGTGATGATATATTTATTTATTTTATATGATCAATATTATAACAATAAGTGCAAATTCCTGAATCAAACTTTAAGTATAAGATATGATAGATCATGAAACAAAAAATATTTAAAAATTCATAACATATATTTTAAAGTATCTTTAAAGAACATTTTTTGTGCCACTGGATTGCGAATAATGAAATAAAATAATGAGCGCTGCAAATAATTATTTATCTGATGTAAGATTGACTATTGGTAAACTTAAGGTAAACTGCATTTAATTTTGAGAACATTTGTAATATATCTACCCTTAAATTTTGATCCCGAAGTATAGAAAGACGCACTCTGTAATTCATCAAAATCAAATGAATCCAAGCGCAGTTGTCAGCATCTTCGTATACACTGTAGAATTGTTAAGAAGAAATAAAATTGAAACTTATTTGTTATAAAACAAAGTTAAAATCAAAAGAAAAATTATGTAATTTTGTTCGGGAAATCCTTTTTACTGCATGTATTATTTATTCAATTTTCATTTTATAATGATGCATCTGAACAAATAATTGATATCAATTAAAAATATTCAAGATTATTTATAGTAAATAAACATACCTATAAAATTTTACACTTTTTTATTGTATTATTATGATGCATTAATCGAAAAATGTGTTGAATGGAAGGGGGTTAGAAGTACTGAAAGGCTGAAAATTAAATGGTATACTAATACACATGTTGTTATTTTAATCAGTCGAAAGCGATATAATGAAAGGGAAATATGGTATTTTTAAAACTGGCCTACTTAATTAAATGAATAAAAGCATTGGCTTTATAACAACAAATTAATCGAATATTGTTATTTGTAAATTTAAAAGTGGAACAAATAATCTAATTCTGCATTAAAATTTCATGAATTTCATTTGCAACTGTTGTTGCTTTTTCAATACACATTTTACCCATTTATGAATTCGGCACTCTGCTTAGTGCTAATTTTTCAATTTTGTAGTCCGATTCATGTCACATTATTAAATAAAGTTTTTATAATTATTAATTTTTATATTATCAAGTTTACAATATAAGTAATAAATTAGAAATACTCAATAATTTAAACGTAGAACTGCAAGTTTAAATTTAGAACTGCACAAATACGTAACTACTTAAGTTAGGACCACAAAAATAATCTCTTTGCTTTTAGTTTCAACTTATAAAATTTGTCATTGATCAACCGGCTTTGCATTTCATGTCAGCAAGTGGATAAACAAATAAATAAGTATATAATTATATGTACTATAACTTAATAGTTATATAAATTAGGGGATAAAAATAAATAAATGATAATTTAATCAAGATCGTTCATTATTAACGCATTGTTTATTTCAATATATAGTTTCAGCAATCCTTAATTCTTTTATAATTCAAAAATATTTACCAACCAGTCACTGGCCAGATTTATAAATCGACTGTTAAATAAATTGTAACTAACAGCAACACAAATTAAATAAGTTCATCTGTATTTAACAGGAGTTTAATTATAACAGTTACAAAACAGTAGATTGATAAACCGGGCATGAATAATTTGAAACTAGCAGTTTAACAACAAACAAGAAAACAATACTTACTGAACAACAATGACATGAAGTACAAAACAAGTGGCTGTTTATCCATTTCCACACATCAACAACCGAAAAAAACAAAAACACACGACACACGAAGTGACAATAACAACAAAACTCGTCTACTCTCAATGTAAACACAAATAAGGGAGCAACTACCAACTTGTGCTCTCTTTACTGAGTTCTCACGTACACTGCGAATGAGCCAGCGACGGTGATAGACGCTTTGCGCGCCGTTGTATCAAGCTTCGCTGCCCGACTAACTGAACGCACAGCGGACAGAGCCTGTTGCCCGACAAACACGCGGCATTGGTCAACAGATGAGCAGTGTAGGATCGCGGACAAGAGATTATGGTGCTTATGGTATAAACAGGATATTGAAATTTGAATATTAAGGTTGGATGGTAGGCTAATTAGAAATGGATAGTTCTTTATTTACATTGCAAACTTTTTGAATTGGACATTTTTTTTGTAGAACGTTAACTACAATTGGTCTGTTATCAAATTCGTACTTTTATATGATTCTAGATAGGAACATAAATTATTCCAACTTTTGTACCAACTAATTATTTATAGCTTACGAAAACTATATATCACAGGAAATATGTAAAGTGACGTAATTATGGCGAACAATTAGATCAGTGTTTCTTAATTCATATACTGCCATGATATAAATACAAAAATCCTAAGCCTCTGCAACAGCATTATACTAAAAATAGCGAATTTATAATGATTATAAGAATCGAAAACAAATAAAAACTGCTATTAATATGTAAAACGTATTATGTTAGAAGATTTGAAAACTCGAAACTCGAGTTCGATTCCTACAGTTAACATCTAATTTCCACCACAATCAAATTACTTTTCTTTCTTTAGCAATTATGGATAATAATTGTTTTCTTTTTCTTAATAATGAACACTACATTAAATAAACGCTAAAATTTATTTGGGCAGTTTAATATATTTTTGAACATTCATTTGGTAGTAAAATAAATATTTCGACAGTCAAAATAATATTTGGACACTAAACAAATATTTCAGCAGTAACAAAAATAATTCGACATTTGCAGTAAGAAAAATATTAATGCACTTATATATCACTCACCGAGATCTGCTTAGGCAGAGTGCCACACCCAGTAATGGGTAAAAGGCGTGATGATATATTTATTTTAGAATAAACCATTGAAAAAATCTAGAGAATTTTTTTTTTTAATGGCAGATAGTTAATGTTCAATGGAGTTCACAGATTATTTGCAAAATAGTTATAAAATATTTAGACACAGGAAACTTCTTGGATTAACGGTAATTGTGCTTATCCAAAATTTTGCATTAAAATTACAGTTTGTTAGAGCACCTCCAGAAAACAAGAATTAACCGATTGGATAAAAGCGAAAACGAAGGCATCTAGAAAAAACCAAAAAAGGTCTTATTGTACAGTGAGGTAAAAATATTTCAATAATTCTTTATTAAATAATAATTTGTAGTTTTTGTATTTTTCAGGTGATTCTATGTAAAATACATATCATCACGCCTTTTACCCATTACTGGATGTGGCACTCTGCCGTAGCAAATATCGGTAAGTAATATATTTCCTCCCGTAAAATGAGATTACCAGTCTCCCCAAAGATGATAGTGGAAGAGAAGCCACAGAGATAGTTTTAATGTGGTTAAAATTGTTTGACGGCTGAGATTCAAACTTGGGTTCTAAAATTCACAGGCCGATCCAATGCCACTAAGCCACTTGCCATTAAGAAAAATAAAATAAAAGTGCAAATTTAAAAATATTTTAATTAAAATGTATTTCATATATATATATATATAATATTTATCGGTTAATAAAAAATTTAAATTAACATATTTCACATAAATATATGTGTTCTAATTTGTTTTTCATGTAATTAATATTTTATTTTTCCATGACTGCGTTTAAAAAATAATATTGCTGTTTTCATTTTTACTACTGCATATAATATTCTGCAACTTTTTTTTTTAAATACACTCTAAATATACTTGTTATATTGCCATTGTTCCTTCAATATTGCCTAATTATATTGCTCGTTTATCTTATACTTTACTTTATTGTTTCAATACTGTCGGTTTATTTTATATGCTAGAACTAGGACCTTTGCTTACTGCCACGATTTATTCGTAGTCTTACATAAAGATGAACTAACTATGAGAAAAACATATAGTTATATACGATAAAATTGCAGCCTTCTTCACCACAGTAACGACATACAATTTTATGTATATATATGTGTGTGTGTGTCACGGCGATAAAAAATAAAAGTAAATAAAAATACAAATAAATAAAAAAATTGTGTCGTCTATTGTTCTTGGATAAACATTCTAATGCCTGTTAAATGTTGACAGTATCAATTACAGAATACAACCATTATTATTTTATATCTAGCTCTAATACCAATCATTTCAATCCGGAATAAAATTGGAGTTAATTAACTTTAAATTTAAACCCTTTTATAAATCTGATTGTATTACGTAAATAATAGATTTTATTACTATTTTGAGAAGACATAATAGTGCATTTTTATATTTTATAATTTGCTTGCTTGACCATAATAATTTCAGTATATAAACAAATATCATCTATCTTTATTATTAATTATACCTATTATTAATTACTATACATATTAAAAGATTATTTTACGTGTTACAAGAATTGAGAAACAAGTATCCTAAAAATAACATCCAATCTATTTTTTTCAACTGAAACTAGAAAGAACATAAGAATAAGCTAATAACTAAATAAACATCCACTATCCTTTCGTGTCCTGCTCCGGATTACTGCAACTCAAAACTATCCTCTGTTTTGATGATGGTGACCGTATTAGGACCATTGTAATTTGAAGTTTCTCACTGCACTGTTGTGGTTAACCATAACACACTACAGACCAAAATGATAGCTGCTACGTTAGAAACGAACTAGGGTTATCCCAGATAAAAACTATTTATATTTACACTCATCCTTAGCCGTATAAATGCGCTCAGCGCTTAAACTTGCACTATCTCAACAATATCATAATACAGGAAATCAATTCGTTTTGAAAATTATATTTAGAATCATATTGCAACTACCACTTAACACATGAAGCTCAATAATGAAATAAATGAGAAATAAGGACCATCGCGATGACCATTCTGTTATTCACAATCACTATACGATTTTCTCCTCATTTTCAAAGGATATTTAAAAATCAGCGAACCTTCATTTTCACAAAATTATTGATAATAAAATTTTTTCATAAATTTTTTAAAGTAAAGGAAGTAGTAATATCTTAAGCTTGTCACTTAACTAATACTTAGTATATAATTTTAATATTACGGATTTTTTTTTGTCACCTAAAATTGATATATCTCAATCATCTGCAACTACAGATCGAACTTGATTTAAATCGGTGAAAAACTTCAGGATTGTGAAGATGAAATTATTGTTGTGTAAAGCTGGCAATATTTAAAAACTTTTTAATTATATAGGTAATCTAAAAGTAGAATTTGATATATAAAAAGAAAATTGAGTCTTATAGGTTTAAAACTGTAGGATTGTAAAAAAAATTTTTTCGACTCAAGTTGGAAATAATATAAAACGATTAAAATGTCTCTCGATGATGTACAAGTTGAATTGTACCTAAAAAAATTGAATCAAATCGCTGGAAAGCTGCTGAAGTTTGAAGGAAAAAAGGAGCGAGCGACCAATTTAAACTAAAGTCGAATTCGTAATCTAGAGATATACAAAATTTTCAATATATATGTTGGTATATTTAGTAATATAGACATCGTGTCAACTCGAGTGTTGACGTGTTAAAAATAATTTCAATTATTATTTGTATATCATGAATTTGCAAATAAATATTTTAAAATGATGAACATTGTTTATTTTTCACGCAATATATTCATGTTTGTGTGCTTGTTTTTCGTGGTTACTGTATATTTTACGTACTAACACAATAACAGAAATTCTGGATTTTTTTTAATTGTAGCAAATCAACATTAGGTTAATTTTGTGACATATTTTTCATATTTGAGTAAACTTTTATTGAAAAATCAAAAGGATGTTGGTGTGTTGCTTGCAGACCAACCTTAACGCACGAAGGATATTAAACAGTTCTGTAACTAATAGCGTGTTATAAATTTTAAAATATATCAGATTATCTAGCTGCAACACTCCCTTAATTTAAATCATAGCAAATATTTTAAGCTCTACAGTTTTATACAAAAATAGTTCAAGCTTATTCTTCGTTAATAGCGTTTAGACAAAACTTATTTTATGATGAATAAAAGAAACAGTGTATTATAAAACGTGAAGGTAATAATAAAGTTTTATTTACAGTGCAGAATTTTCTTTGAACATTCAGTTTATACAGTAGTGAATTTTATAAGCTAGTTTATGTACAAACTTATAAATAAGAAAATGTGTAGTCTTAAAAGTTATGTTATATTATTTACTGACATAGGTATCGTTTTCCAAGCCTGGCACGTACAAATACTCGCCGGTTTGCCAAAGGCGATGAAAATTTAATTTCATTTGAAACTTTGACGTTTTCAAGTTACTGCACGCGGGTTTCTAGTAACTTTTGTAGAGTAAATCTCTGATTTTATGTGTTATATTGTTTTAAACTACAGATTTCCAAAGCTAAATTCTTTAGAAGCCAATTACAAATTTTTACAGATAAATCGATACTGTATGATGCTAGTTAAGTTTCCATGTTGGCTATTTAAAAATTCATTTATTAAAAATTGGTTCTTTAAATTAATTCGAAAAATATTAAAATCTATCAGCATGCTGTAAAAATTTATGTAAAAAAAGTAAAAAAAAAAGTTAAACATAAAGGATATGCTGCTTTTAGCAATGTTTAAAAATATATTACATATTTGCTTTAATTAAAAGAATTTAAAATGTGTAACACTTATTATAAAAGGATCTCGGAAAATATAAAGTAACTTCTTTAAACACATTATTTTATGTTAATACGTATAAAACGTATTTTTTGGTTTTATATTTTCTTCTAAGTACACTATAAAGCTCATTTTACACAGCATTACCATAACTTATACGTCGTAAAGTAAAAATTTTACAGAGAGAAACAAAATTAATTTTAGTGAAAATTAATATTCTAGAAAAGTTATTGTAATTTAATGATTATCTGTCACATAAATAAGAAGAATATTTTGTATGTTGTATAAAAATAACTTTATTAAACGTTTAAATAGCAAAATATAACAGATTATACTGGTAACTCAGCAATTAAATTTTTATATTCTTCGAAGATCATCTTAATATTATCAAAATTTATTTTTCTTTGGGATCTTTCTTCATGTAACTTCATCCTTAGAGTCTAAAAAAAAAGTTTCTTAAAAATAAGTACGAACTAATAAATGAAATATGCATAATGCATTATTACTTGTAGTTGAATTAAAAATGTTGGATTCACACTTATTGTTGTCTCTTTTTCTTTTGTATTTGCAATTAAAAATCTTTTAATGGCGTACAAAGTTTCGTAATTTCCAGATATTTTTAAAATGTTACTTTTCGTATCTAAACTTATAGTGCATTCACTATCACTTATAAATAAATTTATGTCATTAATTTCATCTACAGAATTTGATAGCAATTGCATATGATTTATATCAAGTTTATGAATACAATTTTTCAATATTGTTTCGAATAAATGTCTAACATCTGATTTACAACTAAATCGATACTTGAAAATTGGCTGTTTCATTTTTAATTTGATGTCATCGGTGTACAATTTAGATATTTGGAAAAGAGGATAAAATTTTTTCGACTGTAATATTTTATGTTCGTAAAGGGGAATAAAGTGGTAAGAAATATCGGTTTTTATTGATGAAACATTCATGCTAGGCCAATAATTTTCATCTGATGGTAAGAAAAATTTTGCATTTATAGTTGTAGGTTCTATACTTTTTGGAAATGAAATAATTATGTTAAAAGCAATAGATGGTATTAAATTTTTTAAATGAACTGTTTTATACACAGTAATTTCACTATTATCAATAGCAATATTTGCTATCCAATTTGTATTAATTAATCTACTTTGAAAAACGCTCGATACAAAAATTTGAATAACATAATAATTCGTTTCATTATCGATAATTTTACTATATTTATTATTAATATTACAGATATCCAAAGATTCAAAGTCGTTGACCGAATCACATATTTTAATCGACACATGGAATAGTTTGTCAATTATAGATTCTATATTTTTTGTAAAGCATATAACTGAAATATCGTCCAATTCTTTTTGTAAAACGCTGCTGTTTTCATATTTTTGTTCTTCTGCTTTTAGTTCATTAAGAATAAGTTGTACTTCATCCTCATCAACTTGCATTGTACAATCCATTTTAACACAAGGGAAAACTAAAACAATACTTAATATTAATTGTTTGATTAATAATTAATTTTAATTTACATTAGAGGCTAGTTAGTACGAAAATGTAGGGGTTAGAATATGCAAAGCATTAGTAAAGAAGCCGGAAGCAGGTAAAATATTTACACATAAAATTGTTGTTAAATTGTATAATACGATAAATAACAAATATACTTACCACAATAAATTTTTGCAGATCTTGTTTACAAATTAACTGTCACTTTAAGGTTAACATCATATCTTGCATCGCTGACTGTATTACCGGCTGTTCTCGTTTTAGTTCACAAACTGAAGCTAGGAGGTGCTGATGACTTTCTTTCAACGTGGCGTTCAAATTCTTTTCCGAAAGATATTTACCATTCAATTCATGATATCTAAATGTCAACTCACATCTATAAGCATTTAGTATTTGAGTAATGTAGTTTCGAATATTTATATGGTTACATACTTTTGAAATTCTAATACTTGCATTTTTTGATATAAATGAGATATTTCTGATTTTAATTGCACTATTACATCGTTTGTTAACTTTATTTGCTGTCGTAGTTTTTTAATACGAGTCTAAATAATTCATCAGTTAATTATTGTCAAAATAAAATTATCAAATGTCAATACTCACAATACGGACGAGAATAAATTGCATTTATATTTACCTCAAGAACTTCTACATTCTTTTCAGCTTTTTTTAAAAGTTCCGACCGTTGTTCTAATTCCTTCATCGCATATCCTTCTTCCATTTCAGAAAATTGCTCAAGTCTCCGTAATTTTTCAGTTGTTTCTTTTAGCTGGTCTTCCAAAGTTTTGCAATCAATTTTAGAGGCTGAATATAATTTTTTCGTTTCTTCTAGTTCGGTTTGAAGAGAATCGCCAAGCTCGAAGATACTCTCTGCTTTTGATTTAATATCATTTAGTTCATTCATGTAATTAGTAGCATAATCCTATAAAAATATTATAAACATAAAAGTACAAATATATATTTTTTTCGTACGTACTAATTTGGATTTCAATTCATGACATTCATTTTTCAATGTTTCAATTTCTGCTTCTTTATTTTCTCGCATCATCTTCTCTTCTATAAGTGTATTTACTGCTTTTGATAACTGCTGAACAAGATCTTTATAATTTGATTTTAATTTTTCATATTTTAAACATTTCTCATTATACTTTGAATTAATTTCATTTAACTTTACAGTTAAATTGTTTAAATCATTCAACATGTCTTGTTTTTGTTTTTTAATTTCGCTAAAAAAATATTATCAAAAAATGTTTTAAAATTAAATAAATAGTTTACGTTGTAATTTCTTCCATGAAATTTTGACAAGTCTCAATTTCTTTCTCTCTGTTCTTAGCACTAATATCTAATTGCGATTGAAGTATGTTTATAATATTAGTATATTCTTTTACTTTCTTTTGACATTGTTCATTTTCCGGGACTAATCTTAATATTTTTTCATTTAGTTTATGTTGACTATCTAAAGAATTCTCTAGCAATCTACAGAAATATGAAGTATAATGGCAAACTAAATCTATAAACGGATATGGTTCAAATTTACCTAGATTTTTCATCGAGATCTTTTTGAATTTCTTCAAAATTATGTAAGTTTTCTTTTAATGAGTTATATTCAGACTGTCTTTTTTCTAGAAGTTTCAATTTTGCCTTTGAATCCTAAAAATTAGAAGAACTTTTAAGATTTGTTATATATTTACATTATTTATTTACCAATGCAAGACATTCAATACTTTTCGATTTTGTTTCGTTTAGTTTTTTGTATGTTTTGATTTCTTTTTCTAACTTTTCCTCTTTAGTACGGCTATCTTTCATAAAAGAATTATATTCTAAAAATATTTAATATTTTGTCAAAATTATAGTTACAAATTATATTTTGGTACCATTTAATAAGTCATTATTACACGACAAAGCTTCATATAATTTTTGTTCTAATATTTTTTGTTCTTCACTACATTGTTCTAAAATTTTTCGTTGTTCATCTATACGTTGCTGAAATTTACTTATCGATTCTAAACTTGAAGATAATTGCTCTTTATAGTTCTAAAAATAACATTTATAGAAAACTTACTTTTAAACTACTAAATCATTTAAAAAACTCTTACTTTTTCCACGTTTCGTAGTATGTCTAAATCAGTTTGCAACTTGTGAATGTTGTTTTGTAAATATTTTATTGTATTTTCCAATTCTTCTTTTTCAGATTTTATCTATAAATAATTTTAATAAATGTTGAAATAGGGAAACTAATTAAAAATTATAATGATTTTGTTAACTTTTTCAATAATATTATCCCGTGATGATAATTTGTTTTCATATTCAATAGCATCATTTTTCGCTTTCTGATGTTTTAATTCAATCGTTTTGGTAGCTTCGCGCAAGTCTTTTGTTAATATTTCACACTGCTCTTCATATTTATGACATTTTGTTTCGTACTCTTCACGCACTAATTTTAATTTACCTTCATTCGCCTGTAAACTCTCAATCTACGCATATAGTAAATAAGTGATTCGAAAATGTTGCTATAAAGTAGAAGGGTATTTAATAATAAAGAAGCTTTACTTACCTTTGCTAAATATTCTTTTTGTTGAGCTAGCAAATTATTTCTTTGAGTTACGAGATTTTTGTGATCATTTATTAATTCACGAGCAGCATGTCTTTCGTCAATTAACATTTTACGAAGTTCTTCAGTCTAGAATAAAATTTATTACAAATATAATGGCATATATTTAGCATGTAGCAACTACTTGTTTCTCTGCATCCTTTTGTAACTTTAATTTTTCAGCAGAGATTAATTTAACTTTTCCCTGTTCGTTTTTAAAATCGTTTTTCAACTGTTTAATCATGCAACAGGCTTCTGTTATTTCTTGACACAGTGCTGCTTTATCTTCAGTGTTTTTCTTTTCAACATTATTTAATTTCTCTACACTGCATTTTAGTTCAGAAATGATGTTATCTTTATGATTTACTGCATGTTTCAGTTGTTGACTTATCATGTTGTTGTATTCTGCGACAACCTAAAATTTATGTATATATATATATATATATATATATTTATATAAAGTAATACTACAGCTACATTATAAAAATACACTCACTGTTAGACGATTCATTTCAAAATTTGTATTTAAAGCATTTGATTCTAATAAATTATTTTTTGAAACTTCTGAAGTAAACTGTGATTGAACTGTTTTCATTAAGTTGCTTTCTTGAATTTGTTGAAATAATTGATTATTTTTTTCTGAAATTTTTATTCATAAATAACAAAGTAATATTGTTAAACATGAATATACCTGATAAAAGCTCTTCCTGCAATTTTAATTGTTCTTTTAATTCTTTATTTTGTCGATTTAAATCTGTAATATCTTTTTGCTGCATCTTTAAATGTTCATAATATGATTGTTGATATTTTAATAAATTTTCTCGTTCCATATCAAATTTTTTGGATACTTCAATGAAATTATTTTTTTCCAATTCCATCTACAATATTTTTTAAAATTTATATTAACGGTTACAAAAGTAAAAATAATACTTGCTTGATAATACTGAGCTTGATAATATGAACATTTTTCTTGTGTTTCTAATAATTCTGTTAATACATTACTTAATTTACTTTCATCTAATAATTTTTTAATTGATTCTAATTGGCATTTTAATGCTGAATTATTTGTTATGATATCATACATTTTAGTATGTAATGATGATATATCTAGATCTTTTGCAGACAACTAGAATAAATAGGAAACCGTTTCGTCTTTATTTAAAATATTAAAATATAAAATGTGAAAGTACTTCGGAATTATAATGTTCGATATCTTTCATAAGATTATGAACTGTATTTTTTTCTTCGTAAAATCGTTCTGCAATTGCTGTATTTTCTTTTTTACACATTTCTAATTCTGATTCCAATATAGTAACTTTTTGCGCTTGAATTTGAAGTTTAATTTGAAGTGATGTTAGATCTTCTACTTTTGTCTTAAGTTGCATATCATTTGTTTTAGCTTGATGTAGTTCTTGATTTAATTTCATTATTTCCATATTTTGAGATTCACTAAAAATATATTTATGTTATTCTCCAAAACATTATAAATTTTCAGTACCTACCTATCTTTTTTTCTGAAACTACTCTGCATATAGGTATGTATTAATTCTCGACATAGTTCGTTAATACATGATCGAGCTAAATGTAATAAATCTACTACAGTATTTCCTCGACACTAAAAAAAAAAAAAAAATAGAATTACATATTGTAAATCCTGAGATGTTAGATCACCTAATGAAACTGAAAATATGACACTTAGAATAAAAATTTCAGTTTAAAAGTTTATCTATCATGTAAATAAACTATATGTATGACATTTAGTCCGTCAGTACGGTGGTGTGGATAGCGATATGGAATTCGAATCCGGAGATCCCGAGTTCGAATCGCACTCAAGCTAAAAATTATATAAAAAAACTATCACACTGCGACTCGGTGAGTGCGGACCCTGTACTGTAATTGGGATTAAATTCCTGTTGTATAGCGTAACATAAAATAAATAAATAAATAAATAAATAAAATAAATAAATTTAAATTTATATTTGTTTTGGCCGGATTACCGAAACATTGCAAGTTATTTCAATAAATTTAAAACCTAGTTATTCAATTCCATTTTTATTATAATTAACCTAAATGTGAAACATTCGACCTAAACTCGTTATTCAGCCATTTATTATTGTTCTTCTAATAGTCCTAACAGAGTAGTCAACTTGATCATACATGAAATAAATTCTATGTAAAACTCATGGTTAGGATATTATAACGCATTTTACAGTATAATTAATACAAATTATAAATGACACATTTATCTCATGTATATAAACGAAATCTAAATGCATATTATGATTTCTAATAGCTTCTGGCCAACTTAATCTTAATAATTCGCGTAAAATGAATATTTTGTAAAGAAGCTATTAAAATTTCAAAAAATTCTCACATAAATGAAAAAACAAGAAGTATTGCATTATCTTTTAAGATTTCACTTTTTATATATGTATTAAAAGGAATATTTAATCATTATACATAATACAAATAAATTAGAGATCAAGAAATCAACATTTTGAGACTGATTTTCTTGAAAAGGTTAGGCAAGATTTTAATTTTTTAAATTTGAAGTATTTGTTTTTCTATAACACAATAAGTTTTATTCAATTTGAATTTAGAACTTTTGAAAGAAAATAAAAAATACGGTACGTCTTTTTGCATATTTGTTTTTCTTCTAATTCAAATTAGATAAAAATTTACTGTATTATAGAAGACTATATTTTTAAATATACAGAATTTTAAAAATTTGATTCGTGTCTAGCATTTTTCATCATTTAAACTTAAATTTTGAATATAATTTGTTTTCTCATTTGCAAATAGCCATAATGGAATGTAGCTTATTATCATACTTTGAAGTTTTGGCGCAACAATGTATAGTATATAATAAAAGTTCAATCACAATAACAATATTTTATTTCAAAGAGATCACAGATGCTTCAGCACTGATAATTCGCTTTAACAAATTTTTCGGATTATATAAATTTCTAACCGAAACTAGAGAGAATAAACTATACGAAGATGAAAAACCTTAGTATTAAAATTTCATCCTTTTCTCCTACTGTCATACAGTGCTAAGCTGCTCGATGCATTTTTGACGGCTAACCATAGCACACTACAGTTCATAAATCCTTGCTGCTTTAAAGCAAACAAATCACTGTTACCTCGACATGCATAAAAAATAGTTATTTGTGTATTAAGAGCCTAAAGTGATTCTTTGTTACTCGAACACGGTAATTGCAGCGCGAGCCGAAGGCGAGAGCTGCAATAGTGTAAGAGGAACAAAGACACTTTACGCTCGTGATACACACATAATTTGTTCTACGATTACATCTTAAAATTATTCAAAAACATATAGGTACTAAAAATAAATTCATTCTGTCAACTGTCAAATGACAAGTTTAAGATGACAAATAAGAGCGTAATTGTCAACTTTTCATAACAATCGTAGAAAAAAGTTATTATTTACTAACAGTAGATCTTACTTACAATAATATAATCACATTTTTTTTTAACTATTATCTAGTTACTATGAACAAGACAGGATTGGATTGGTTTGAAGCCAAAGATGTTATTGGTACATTCTAAAAACGAACAATAAAATAAGTAATCAGTTTTTTATATCATGTCCAATAAATATTTTTGCATGGATTATTTATCTTCGGGCGTTAGATAGCTTTCGTTATCTAGATTGTTTTGCATTTTAATATTCATGTCTTCAGTTTTCTGTTCTAAAGCATATTTGTTTAGCTCTTCTTTCAGATCCGTTTCGTTATGAAGTTCTAGTTGAGAGTGTTTATGGCTTCATAACTGGATATGCATTTTGACTGCCACAACCAGTTCAACAGTTGTGTAGTGATTGTAACAAACTTTTCGTATGTTTTATAGGCAACTCATTATATTTTCTTTGATATTTGGTTAGTTTTATTTTGATTATTTATATATTTGATTATACATTCTACTGACAATTCTACTACTTCTTTTTTATACAAATAAATTGTTATACATCATTGTAAAGAGAAATTGATTTATAGTCTTATTCCGCAAACATATACAGAATGTTTAATTAACAAAACCGAAAATAAATATTTCTGCGAAAAATTTGCAAGTCTTGGAAATTGAATTGATTATACAAATTTTCCGAATGGCTTCAGCATCCTCCATACATTTTTGTGCCTCCGTACAAATACAACATTCAACAAGATATTTTGTTTTTCTTTAAAACATTCATTATAGTCCTAAAATGATTAGTAAACAAACTATTTATGATTTTATGAATAAATAGTCGCAAACAGAAAGTATGCCATAAATTCACTTATTTAACATCAGATTTTTAATAATTATTACTTGCTTTTCTTACTTAGTTTATCAAGTTTTCATTGTAATAATTTATTTAGGTTGTTGATGTAAAAATTAATTTTATAATAGACGAATTAGTTAACATGGTAATTATTCTTGGTGAATTTGTGTATACTATCTTTGTGTGATTATTTATTAATGAAAATATTAATAGTTTTTGTTGAAGACTATAATGAATAAGAACTGTTTTAAAAAGAAACAAAAAATCTATAAAATTTTGCAAAAATATATAGGATATTCCATTTAAAAATATAAAGTAGCATATCATTGCGCACAAATGCAACACACGGTAAAAAACTTGTACTGCAGATATGTGGGCATTTTAATTTAAATTAAATTTTGTTTAAAAATAATCGAATAAAAAATAAAATACAAACCGATGGACCAGCCAGTGTTTGATAATTTATAACACCAAAGGTTGCTCTAAACATATAGATTACATTTCATGAGAAATTTGGCCAATTTTGCACTTATATTATTTCTCGTATATCAGGTCTTCAGTTTGTAACTAGGCATAGGTGCTTTTACTCTTTTGTACTATTTGACTGGTAATTTTATGTTATATGTATTTTTCTCAATATATGTTTTTATTATCATTTAAAATCATTTAATTTTTATTTAAAATAAAAAATTTATATTTCAAAAAATTTATAGTTACCGCGGCGGAAACTTTATTTTGAATAAAATCCAGCTAAAAATGGTATCCCACATAAAGTTAAATTAGAAGTATTTATGCAAATACATGTCATATGAACTATTAAATTTCCTATAAAACGAATATCTTGTTTATAATACGAGATCAAAAAAATTGTCGAACGAGGCCGTAATCGATAATTAATATTACAATACGTATATCGGTATAATATTTTTAAACTTGATAATGTTCTTTTTCTGTTCTTATTTGCGGCATGAGTAGATTCATTCAATTTTCATTAAAATCTAGGTTTCATTTATTCACTACAGCACTTGTACCGTAATAGAACTCATTAGAATTAGTTTTTAAATAAATAAATACATCATCACGCCTTTTACCCATTACTGCGTGTGGCACTCTGCCGTTGCAGATCTCGGTCAATGATATATTTCTTCGTGTGAAGTACGGTTACCAGCCGTCAAATCACGGCTCACATAGATGTTAGTGGTGGGAGAGTCACAGGGGTAAATTTCATTTGGTGAAAATTGTCGGCTATGGGGATCGACCCAAGGTTCTCAAGATCCACAGGCCGACTCGATACCACTGAGCCACCTACCCCATAATATGCATTTAGTATTGTAATTTTGATATTAAATTAGGTAAAAATTATAATTTTACCTAATATAACATAAAATAACCGATGTTTTCTGTATTAAGTAGTAAACTACATTTAAAATGCAATATTATTTAGAATTTAATACTAATTTGGTGATATACAAATTGTCGCCTGCATTCTATAGAATTATGGTGCGATCCCGTGAGTGTAGTATATGTTACATAAATCCAATAATCCAAAATCTACATAACTAGGTATTCAAAGCCCACTAAAATTATTTTAAACCAAATTTAAAACAATATAGCAACCGTGTCAAACAAATACAAAGTTAAATGACAAAATGGAACACGAAAACAAATCTATTTGCTCTTCCTTAGCTAATTTTTTTGAAACTCTGACGGAATCAGTACCAGCTAATTTAATTAATTTCGTTTCAAATACAATACAAGAATCCATATTTACTATAGAAATATTAAACCGAAGAACATATAAATCTGTCGATCTCCAAAAGTGGAAATACAAACCCCTATCTGAAAGATTCCAAATACCAACAGAATTTACTTTAGAAGATGAAAAAGAAATTGGAGCTGGTGACGCTATTTATTATGAGAACATGAAGAGAATTCATTATATTTCAGATTTTGTGTGCACTATATTGCAGTCAATCAACAACGAATTACTTGACTTTGGTAAATTTCATTTTCTCAAAAGCATGCTAGTCGATTTTGAAGATACAAAGGAAGATGAATATTCTTTGCTACACAGCATAGAAGAAGAAAATAATAAAATAATGAATGCAGAAGTAAATATATGTCAAAATAAAATTACACAAATTATGGACGAACATTTTCGTTTGGCTGAAAATCTAAAAACCGAATATAAAAAAATCAGATGTAAGTATTTGCTTAATTAAGAATTTCATAAAAATTATATATTATCTTATTATCTATTTTAGTGGAATGTAAGATAAAAAAATATTACATGACAAATTGGGAAAATAGTAGAAAAGAGCAATATTTACTGAAACAAGAAATTATAAGCAACAATTTAAAGAAACAAATAAATGACATAGAGAATAGCATAGATGATGAATACAGTTCTCATGCATCCATAACGAGTTTCCTATGGCTCAGTATTTCCGTAATAAATTACATTCTTCATTTATATTCTAAATTAATTTATAAAAATATATTTAGGACTTAACAAAAGAAGTTGATCTATGGATAAAAAAATATGAATTAGACTATGATAAGAAAACGAATCAAATAAGTCATTTCAAAGATAAACGCGTAAAAATACAAGATCTTATTGCAAAAAAGCAAGACATATATAAAAAACGAGAAAAAGAAATTCAAGAATATTTACTATGGAAAGAACTCAAGAGAAAAGAAATAGAATTGGAAGAAGTACAGGTTAAACAACAATCAACTATATTACAAGTGAAGATTGTAATAATCATAATAAGTTTTGTTAGTTTATTAAAGACTAATAATTTTCTTATTGTAGGTCCATCATTTCAACAAGAATAAAAAACCAAAATCAGTAAAGAAATCTAGGAAAAGCGCTTGAAGAGAAGAAGAAACATATATATTATAAGATATTATTTAAGTATATTTTTATCTGTGCATACTTTATTATATTTATGTATTTTTATATA
The DNA here is from genome assembly GCA_947425015.1 of Pterostichus niger. Taxonomy (NCBI): domain Eukaryota; kingdom Metazoa; phylum Arthropoda; class Insecta; order Coleoptera; family Carabidae; genus Pterostichus; species Pterostichus niger. The sequence goes on along the minus strand of OX380338.1, from coordinate 19,151,167 downwards.
TTTATGATTTTTTATTATATATCTATTACCACATCCGATTAACTTGATTTCAAATTAAAATTCCCTTCTAATTCTCCCGCCGTTAACATCTATGAAGTCGTAATCTGTTACGACATAGTACCACATCCAGTAATGGGTAAAAGGGGAGAAAAATTTATGCGATTATGTCGGTTACAAAACGAAAACGTGCACATTAAATGTGATTACTATCTTAGATACACACTTTAATTATTTTCAACTGGCCATTTTTGAACAATGCAAAACTGATTTCCCGTGTTAAATTTATGGCCACTTTTTCATATTTCACCCGGTATATTTTTTTGACCTATGAAAATACAATGTTAAAAATTGAATTTCGCTTAAGTGTTTACTTATTAATTTTAGAGGGAAGGAATATGTACATGCATATAACGAGCACTTATTTTTAACTTTAAGCTATTTAATTAGTTTTTGTTTTAATTCTAAAGAGAAAAATTGGAATACTGTCAAGATTTGAACCTGGGACCATGATAAGATAAGATAAAGAAACGTTTATTAATAAATTAGGTCATACACCACATACACGCATTTTCCCTGCTCATGTGTGAAATTCACCAAATCGGCTGTCGAACATGCTGTATGCTAAGACATATCGCGGTCGTATGTTTTAACCAACTAAGCCATGGTCGCATGTGACTCAAATCTGATTTTATTCCAATATTTCCCTCTATTTTTATTATGTCATGCGGCCTCGATCCGATGACTCTTTCATAAACTGAAAGACTTGACATAAGAGTCGTCTGCAGTGACACTGTTATTTAAGGCGAATATTAACCAATTGAAATATTTAATTTGTATTTTTTTATACTTTGTGTTAACAATCGGCCCATTATTATACCGAAAACTTTTTATTTTGTAAGATTGGTACTACTACACAGCCATATATTAAATGTGATTTGAAAATGCTAATCTCAAATATTTTAAAAAGTTATTAATTTACAATTTGAAAGTATTTCTAATGACAGATAATTATTTTATAATGTTATTATTAATCAACATAAAACGATATTACAATTTGGAAACATAACATAACATAACCTGAGAATTTAAATCATCAAATTATCAGTATCTTTAATTTCAGGTTTTATATTATAACTGCATAATTTGCATGTATTGTTATGTCATATTTTTACGAGTATATTTTATACGTAATACGATAAAATGTTTTCTTCTTATACCAAATAACAAGAAACATTCAACTGCCAGATTTCGTTTTTTTAATTAAATCAAGTGAGTTTTTAAGTAAGATTGCTAAATTGTTATCATCATCATCTGTGGCGCTACAGCCCGAGATCGGGCCTGGGCCTACCGGACACACCGAGCCACCATTTTAACACTGCCGTACTGCCGGTTTATTATTTAAGGCGTATAAGTGACCAGCGCCCGAGTGTGATAAATACATGTAACTGTATTTTTTATATTTTACGACAAATCGTACATTGTCGACAGGCGGATTCGAACTGACGAACCTTGGTTCGGGTGATGTCACAGTATGTTAAGAGATGTGCCTTAACACTCTCGGCCACCGTGCCTGTTTACTAAATTGTTATATTTCCCAATAACCTTTCTCAATTTAGTAATTGTAACTTTGAAATTAAGGAATGTTTGAAATACAATATACTCGTAAAAAGACAAATTTTTACAAAAAAATAAATAAATTAAATGTTACATATTTTCTTTAGTCCCATTTTGGAACGTAACTTGTTGAACAGATATATCGAACATCTAAATTTCCTTCGTTGTATAGTTGACCTATGAAATTATATTAAATATACACATGCTTCAACCGACGATTTTCCCATTTTTGTAAAAGATGTATATAAGGCTGACTATCATCAAATATTATTGGTGTTTTATTGAACTTCCGAATTCAGCAAGTAGATTGTTTAGCCATAAGACATCTGTAGCTGCATTTGCCAAAGTAACATACAACTTAGCTTCTGTTGTGGATAAGGAGACACATGAGGTAGGTGGCTCAGTGATATTGAGTCAGTCTGTGGATCTTGAAAACCCTGGTTCGATCCTCACAGCCGACAAACAATTTTCACCAAATTAAATCTACCCATGTGGCTCCCCCTCCACTAATATTTTTGGCGGCCGTGATTTAACGGCTGGTAATCGCACTTCTCGCTAAGAAATATATCACTTACCGAGATCTGCTACGGCAGATTGCCACACCCAATAATGAGTAAAAGGCGTGATGATATATTTATTTATTTATGTTTGCCTTCTAGTAGTCCAACATGCAATGTTCCCAAATACTTGAAGTAGATATCCAATCGTCGCCTTTCTGTCCTCTTCGCTTCCCCAGTCGGAATCAGCATAACAAAGAAGTGCATTCTCGTTACCTGTTTCGGAGCATAAACCATAGTCAAGGGTTTCTTTGATGTATCGTAGAATCCTTTTTTAATCCTTCCAGTGAACTTCAGTAGGCTTGGTTTGGTACCTATTAAAGTAATTGACGGCGGCGCTGGTATCTGGTCTTGTTGCTATCATCAAACAACCAATCAGTTACCGATATGGTTTGGATTTATCAGCATCTTGCATAGTATTTACTGGATCAGGTTTAATATCCATTGCGGTTTATATTGGTTTCCAATTTTCCATATTGAATCTCTTCAATAAATTTCGAAGATATATGGGATATCTTTTCATTGCTTCTTTTTATATCTCTTCCCAGATGAGATTTAGGTTCACCATCTTTCATTCTAGGTCTACTTTTCAATTGATTTTTTATTTCCGTTAATTTTTCGCGGTCATTGGCTCCTCCGAAACAACGTCAGCGTCTTCCTCAATTTTCACATTTTCTTCATCGTCTTCAATGACTTCACTCATCTTGTTTGTGTAATCATCTTCATTTGGAATCCAATCTTCACTGCAGGTGATTTCAAATGAAAACTTTCGTTCTTCAAAAATAAAAATCTTTGCCGAAAATGATTCTACTCTTTTCAGGACACCAAAACCTATAGCCATAATGACAATATCAATTTAGATAACACTTTAAGGATTTGGTTTCAAATTTACATATAGGTACGCAATAAATCCGAACACTCGTAGCTTTCCAATATTTGGATTTCGACCATACCATACTGCTGCAGGAATCTTTTCATCCAATGTCGAAGTAGATCTTGATTTGATGAGATAGACAGCAGTTAAAACTGCCTCTGGCCAAAAATTCCTTTCCAAGTTTGCATGCAAGTAGTATATACCTAGCGTTTTCAAAATTGTGCGGTTTAATCGTTCAGCTAAATCTTTTTGCTGAGGAGCATACCTTATAGTAAATTGAAATTGAACACATTTTTTCTCGAAAAACTCTTTTATTTTATTCGAAATATACTCATGACCATAGTCACATCTGAATATATCAATCTTCAAATTGAAGTGAGTTGTTGCCATCTTATAAAATATTTTAAAATGAGGAAATACTTCCGACTTTGATTTAAGAGTTTTATACAGCCGTCAAATATGTGAGATTATCCGAAAATATCACCACATATTTCTTTCCATCTTAAGATACTGGCGTTATAGGGCTAAAAAACGTCGCTATGAATTGATTGAAGAGGTCTCTTCGCTTGTACACGAGATTGAGTTTGAGAAGTTTATGTTTGTTTTCCTTTTATACAGTTTGAACATTTCTTAGTAAGTATTAAAAAATCTTTCACACGCAGTCCATCAACTTGGAGTCGAAGTTTTCTCATGTTTCCCAATCTCATAATATTGAATTCTCTGTTGAAATACAACTGCACAACATGGCCTTTGCTTGTGTGAAATTAAGTATATATAATCTTAAATTTTGTCTATAAGCAGTAGTTACCACATAACTGCCCTTTTGAATATAAACCGTCGTATTTTCAAAAACAATGCGATGGCCACACATTTCTACTTTTTGTACTGATAAAAGATTATGTACCAAAAGAACATCTCTTATTTTGATAGAAATATTTTTACCATGTATATAACGCATAACAATTTATCCAATCATTTTGGCTTCTAAAAATATACCTAACTAGGCAACTTTTATTTTAATGAATTTTTCAGTATTCTTACATTCACCAAGGGGATACTGTCATTGACCAAATGATCTGTTGTCCCTGAGTCCAGGAACCATTCCAGTTTTTCAGCTATCAATTATCTTTGTTCAAATCTTCTGATGCAGGTGCTAAATTTGCAGAACTATTATTTATATTTTAATTTAGCAATTTTACTTTGCCTTGTGCTCTAGTATGACCTAGTTTACCACATCTGTAACAATTAAATTTGAACTGGGCTTTGCTAGTTATATATTTATTGCAGGTTTTCTTTAGTTCCTTGTTTTTTTCGACTAAACTGGAACAGAAACGCTGTCGATTACGTCAAGTCATTTGTCTTGTATCCAGAAGTTTTCAGTTTAGATACATCGTTCCATAAGTGTATTCTTAACGAAGCTTAATTTAAGCTGCTCAACAGACAAAGTTTTAAGTGCTGTGATAACTACTTCATATTCCGGTAGCATCGTGAGTAGTAGATGACAAATTACGTCTGTTTCTTCGATTTTAGCACCCGATGCTCGTAAACCATGTCAAATTTCAAGAAATTATTGCCGAGTGTCATTATTTGTCAATTTTACGTACCAGATGCTGATTTGCGATACCCTTCCGCTCAAATGTTTGACTCAAAGACGTTCATCCTTTGTCCTTTGAATATTCCAAATGATTGTCCGAAATGCGTTGAATTATTTGTGATTTACACTTTTTGTCGCTTTTACAACATGATTATACATAGTTGAGCTTCTTTTATTACGCGCTGTTCCACCGTATCTTTCTCCAAGATCTCAACCATTACCGTATTAGACTTTCCCAAGAAACTTATTAATTCCAGTTTATTCCATAGGGTTTCAATCCTAAACTTTCAGTTATTGAAATTGGAATTATGTAATATCGGTAGTCCGCATCTTGTGCCATGATTTTTCAGATTATACGGACAAATATACTCTTCATTCATTTAATAAACTATTATGTTTCGTTTTTACGACTAAACTTTAACATAATACAATAAAATGCTGTCTATCAAAATAACAAGAAACATTCAACTAATAGATTTCTTACTATCTTGTTTTAAAAATTACTTTAAGTGTGTTTTAAAGTAAGAATACTATTAAGTGCTATAGGTATGTCTCAACAGCACGAAACTTACAAAATTACTATCTACACACATGTAAGGTAATAAGAGAAATGTTAATTTTTTTATTCTTCTGAAACATTAAAATTTATTCGATAGCGTTAACACATATCACGTTAATCTTTAGATTGTAGTTGATCTTTTTTGCAATTGAAATTGTAAAATTTCGATAAAATAAATGACCCAAAGTAACAAAAAAATAATATATTATTATAATAATATACTATTTTATGTAAATACTTAATTAATGTAAATAAAATTAAATTATAAAGAGAAATATTGGGATACCGTCAAGATTTGTAACTGTGGTTTTGCTTTAAACCAACTAAGCCACGGTTTAAAATTTTAACATTATATTTAGTATAGTAAAAAGAAATAGAAACCCGGTATATACATAATTAATATTTCATTGTATTTGTAAATTATATGGTTACTAATTATTTGTAAATGAATCTAGGATATATTAAGTACATAATTTACCTTGAATTTAGACCAATTTAGTGCGAAAGGCATTTGTTTCATCTGTCTTTTGATAGCTTCTAAATCTTCCATTAGGGTGTCACCAGCATCTATACTAGCTTTAAGAATTTGTTCATAGTTTACAAGTTGTTGAATTAAAGCGGCATTTTCTATTTCTTGATCTCCCATTGATTTCTGGAGCATATCTGATAATAATTTTGAATAATTATTGTATATATCAAGATGGAGTATTTAGCACGAACAATTAGATAGCCATCGATTTAACATGCACTCAACCTTTGTCAAACATTCCTATCCTGACATACTTATATCTCATTCACATTAGTCGTCTCATATCGTTTTTCGTTAGAAATCATTCAACTGTTAATGCTTGTTTACATCCACATCAAAAAAGTTCAATATTATGTTTGACTATTAATAAATTAAAATTAAAATTAAATGATATTTTTATTACATAAATTAAATTTTCAAACTTTAAACTAAAATCATTGTCGTAAATGAACATTAACAAAGTATTTTAATAAATGAGAATATTCTCTTTAGTTTCATACTCATTATCATCATAATACACTAGCGGTCGTAGAAAGTGCAACACCAAAAAATAATAGAAATAAATGGCTGAAATTTAGCACATAGGTAGTTTATGATTAGTAATACAGGTTCAAACATAATTATCGCCGCAAACTTGTTTATTAATTGATTCTGTAAAATGATTATAATTCAGTAGAAATTTGATTGTGATCAAATCAATATGTCTCGACGAATATGACGTCAATATGAGCAAGTTTGTAAATAAGAGAGAGGCCGTATTGTGGGTCTGCATGAGGGCGGTATTCACGCATATGTAGACAATAGCTAGAGTCTGGTTCAGAGAGCCGATAGTTGGGATTTGAAAACCATCGAAAGACAGGGAGAACCGTCATCTTCGTCGGCTTGCTCTGCAAGACTGCACATAAAGTGCAACTGCTTTAGTCTAATAGTGTGGCCAGTGGAAAGATTTCCTCTCTCTGTTGAGATCGTTTAGCGGAATATGGATTACATGCACGCCGTGCGTCAAGGTGAAAGAGGAAAAACATTCGAGTACATCATACGGCGCCCACACAATAAATTATAGTATGGGGAGCATTTCGATTTCCTAGTACTTTAGTACTTTAAATAGTCAGCGGTATAAATGAGATCCTGTTACCAGAAGTTGCTCTACATATTCAACATCATTCCGAAGCCATATTCCAGTAGAATAACGCAAGGCCGCATATTGCAAGAAATGTACCGGCCCTCTTCAATCAGTACCAAAACTCGTGCTTCTCTGGCCTGAACGTCCGTCAATCGAACTTGTATGGGATATCATAGACAGATCTGTGTCACCAGTAAAAAATTTAGCACAATTATATATAGCTGAAAAAGCATGGAATCCAATATATTCATGTCTCCGCATGTAGAAGTGATGATGATGAGGGCGGGTGGAGGACATTCTTCTTATTGAATTTTTCATGTTATTTTTCTATTTATAAGAAATTTTAATTATTTATACCTACTAATAATAAACTACCTCTGTGCTAAATTTCATCCATTTATTTATATTATTTTTGATGTTGCACTTTCAACGACCGCCAGTGTAATATTATACAGTTATAAATAAAAACAATTGTTACCTTTATAACTTCTAATTTGACTATTAGCATTAACCAGTTCATTAACTAAACATTCGTTTTGACTTTGTAAATTTTGAAGGTCCATTTCAAATCTTTTTATTTCGTTTAGTAGATATTTTTGTCGTGATCTTAATTCATTATTATTTTTAAGTATATCTTCCTCATATTTTTTATGATAAGCTTGTAATATATATATATTAAGTTATAAAATTATAATAAGTTAATTTAAATCAACGTACCACAATTTGTAGAGTCATTATCATATTCAATAATTATTTTTTCGTTCTCATTTTTCAGAGATTCTATTTCCTCCTCTAGTAATCTGTTCTACAATAACAAATATGAATAATTTAATTATATGTGCAAGTAACATAATTTATTATTAATTACAATCTGTACAACAACGTCCAATGACTTTTGAAGAGCTTTCTCTTTAGCCCTCTGTGCCTCTGATTCTTGTTTAAACATATCATGTGCTAATTTATGAACACGTCTTTCATTTTCTATTTGAACTTTTGCGTGACTTGATACAGCTTGAACTACACAATATATATGTACCTATATATATATATTTAAATATTTTAGAAAACTTACGTAATTCTTGTTGTAAATTTTCATCTCGAATATACTTTGAGATCAAATGTTTTAAATGTAATTCATTCTCTTGGCAATAATTTGCTACGTCTAATACTTCTTTTAATCCAAAAGATAAATTGATATTTAAGTTATTACTTTTATCAGGTAGAGCTCTGTTATAGGTATAAAAAATTAATAAACAATGTCAATAATTATTTATCTAAACGTACACAAAATTTGTGGGTACAATATTACATATTTCATTTACTGATCTTTTAATTTTCTTTTCAATACTTTTTATTTTGTTGGTTTGGTTAGATTTAGAATTAAATACATTTTTTGTATAGTTTGCATGTTCTGCATTATTTGCATGTTGAGGAATATTCATATTCAAATCAGACACAGCAGGTAAATTCTGTTGTAATAAACATTTTTAAAAATAACATAAAATATAAATACGAAATTACTTACAGAAGTATCAAAAATTAAATTTACTGGTCTATCTTCGGGATCTTGAGATGAATTAATATTTTTTGTGAGATCGGTTCTATCATTAGGTATAATAACTACTGATTGTGAAACTAAAATACACAACAAATTTAAACAATATACGGATTTTTTTAAACATTTTGATTAATAAGTCACGTAATCTGTAAGAAATTGAATAACAGAAAAACTAAATACTTGTATGAGAAGTACATGCAGTTGAATATGGTACGTTTGGTTGAGAATGAAAGGGATTAGTTTCAGCATACAAACGATGAGTTTCCTGAATAATATTTTGACTGTATGTATGTCCTTCAGAATTTTCTGCATAAAAAATGTAACTTAAAAAAATATATTGAAAGAATTACTATAAGTACCAAATTGTAAGTTATCTTTCGGAATGCTAAAATCACTCTCTGCATTAAACAAACTGTAACGGGTTCCATAAGATTTTGATCGTTTTAGAGAGAGTCGTTTGAACTGATTGACAATTCTTCGTTTTAATTTCGTTTTGTCCTGTGAAGTTGAACTAGGTTCTCCAGAAACCTCTATAATATTTTCCTATAAATATTCATTACCATGTTGGTCTTAAAACATTTTTACAAAAATGATATATTTGTCTTACATTACTTTTGCCTTCATTCGATTTCATATTAAAATAAATCAATCAATTTCACAAAAAAAAAACTTTGACATTTGACATTTAAAACAAATTCAATATAAATAAAATAAAAGCAGTAGTATAATAAATATATCTCAAATGAATCTTTGTTGGATAATGATAGTATATTGTTACACTCCGTCATTGGAGAATGCAATGCTAAAATGCAAAAAAAATGTAGAGTTTAACAATATTTGGCCTAAACGTTTATTTTTTATACATATCTACATTAAGTACAGTGATATTTAAAAGACAATATTGCATGGATTATTACAAATCTGGTATTTTAATAATTCTAATATATGAATGTGATTTTAAAATTGCAAGTCAGTTAATTTTTAAGTTCACTGTTCACTTAGAGTTAGTTTATTTTGTAAATAATGTACAAGTTTGTTAGTAGCAGCACCACACCTCTTTAAAAAAGTTTTTTCTTTTATTGGACGTCACAGAATGGATCACGATTTTTTGGCACACAGTGTTAAGTTTGGTTTATTTTTACAGGGTTGAACGAAACTGTTACCAAAAGTAAATACATTTTATCAAATATTTCATACAATAAAACTAAGCTCTCCATAATGAAGTATTACAGTAATTAGTGAATTATTTTAAAGATTCATATAAATATAAATCTTTAAAATTTCAATGATTATTAAGAATTTAGTTTTATCGTAAACAAATATTTTTACATATATACATATAAAATACATACATATATAAAAACGGTATTATCTACATTTATAATAAATAAAATAAATAAATAAATACGAAATTATGTTAGTACTTTTATAAAACTTTTGGCTTGAAGCTTTATTAACAACTTAACAATTATTTTCAAATTTTATATCATCAAAATCTGAAAATATTTGTAAAATAATAAGTTAAATTCATTTAACAAAATTTGCCATTCAACAAATGTAAATTATTATTTTAATTCACAAATTATTTACTTTTACTGAATATGCATAAATTAAATGCAGTACAATATTTCGTAATAAAATTAATATATGACGTGACAATCGTACACTTGATTGAGTTAATATTGCAAAATTGCACAATTAGGTTTAATATACAGGTATAAATACATATAACATTGTAGATTTGCTTTAAAAAGATAAGTATTACATTTATACACAAAATTCTATGTAGAGACTTATCTAGTTAGTCACGTCATTCAAACAATAAAAGCTACAAATTAGTAAAATGCATTGTGCGCTGCAACATTCATGTCATTATTTGGCAGTAACATATTATACAAAAAATCCTGCAACAAATATTTTTCAACAATAAACTAATTTTCATGTTATGTTTTGTTGATATAACAAAACATAACACACAAGTATATTATTTCACGTTTTTTATAAACGTCGAAAATATTTACTGCAATACCAATACGCAAAAATTATAAAAATAATAAAATCACCACAGTGTGGTCCTAGAGCGTTACATTTCTTTCATTTGTTGGTAAAAATTGGGGTTATGTTCGTCATGTTCAGAGGAGATCGTCGTACTCCGTATCCTGCATCTTGCTATTCTTCCGATTCTTCTTCATTTGCGCGTAGATTGACGCTTGCTTATAGTTCATGGGTCCGTAGTGATAGTCTACATCAGCGTAGTCCAGGTCGGAGAATTCAGGTCTGTAAGGCTAGAATCAAATAACGACCAACGTGAACATTTTATTAAACTTGTAAGTTATGGTTATTTGAAAACTGGTAGGTATTACATTTCCTTTTTTGAGAAACAAACTTGTTCACAAAATTGGTTTAAATCATTGAAATATTATTTATTATATAATGATAACAAAGGGACTATTCAAAGTTTCGTTTGAATATATTTTTTCCAAATACATCTTTAAATTTGCCTTCTTTGATTTTATTAAGTTTAAAATATTGTAATGGGGTAGGTGGGGATCAGTGGTATCGAGTCGGCCTGTGGATCTTGAGACCCCTGGTTCGATCCCCACAGCCGACAAACAATTTTCACCAAATTAAATCTACCCCCATGGCTCCCCCTCCACTAACATCTTTAGGGGCCGTGATGTGACGGCTGGCACTTCACGCGAAGAAATATATCACTTACCGAGATCTGCTTCGGCAGTGTGCCACACCCAATAATGGGTAAAAGGCGTGATGATATATTTATTTATTAAATATGGTATTGCAAATAAGCGTTATATCAGTCAAACGTATGTTTGTTAAATATTTAGGTATATTATTAAATATGTGAAGAAGCGTAAAAGCGATTGTTAATAAATCACAGCATTGCCCAAAACCTACAGCAAAATAGTAAATTACCTCTTAGACTAATAAATGTATGTATCACTTGTGGCAGGTCCTGTTTTCTAAAACAACAAATAAATTCATCGTTACATGGAACTCAAAGTGAAAGAACTGTAAGTTGTTATGATGTCAGAGTTTATAGCTTTTGAGCAGTGTGTGACAGAAAACAAAGAATTGTTTAGTTTAATTGATTTACTTCAAAAATTGTTTAGATATAAAAAATGAACAATTTTTGAAATAAATGTAGGTACTTACGAACCTTTAGAGTTAGTGGTTAGTAAACGATTTATGCTAAACATCAATTTCTTGTCCAATGTCGTTGAATTTGAGAGTAGCATATTCAGTTTTATTCTTTTGACTTCTTCTTATATCATCCGTGTTTCTTTTCTTGTCCGATTTCGAATTCATATCCAAATCAGCATAAACAACTCCATTTTTCTTTCCACTTGCACTATTATGTGCATAAAGTGGTTGAGGATACTGCAATTGCACAGAATTTTGAATATTTTCATGGAATTGAAGATTCTCCCGATACTTCTGAGTATCACTAGATCTTCTAAACACAGCTGAATTTCCTTTATGTCTATCTCGTTTACCTTGAGAATTATCCCTACTCTCTCGTTCTGGTCGGGAATAGTTAGGTCCATAATCACTTTGATATCCATTGCGCATCAAATTCTCCTCATGAATGTTTTTTATTGGTTGAAAATAGGATTCAGCTGTTTGAAATTTGAAGCTGTGGCACTTTTGAAGAGGGATTTGGAAGTGTTTCTTCTGTTTGGAGCGACTGGAGAATGATTTACTTTTGGCAATTTGTTGTTCTGGGAATAACGCTCGAGGTACCAACTTTGCAGCGTGTCTCTGATGAGGGAACGTTGAGTACAGCTGCTCGGTTGAGAACTGCTGGTGTGATGGTGTTAGTTGAGGGGTTGTTAATGTGTAAAAAGGATTCTGCAAAACATGGTTAGTACAGGTTATGATTAAAATGATAGCATTAATTAAAAACAGTCCTAAAAGACGATCATTTTCATGAACTTGAAGAAAATTTAAACATTTCAGAAACACTGATTATGTTTCAGGACTGAAATGAAGTTGATTTCTCATGCAAAAAAAAAACCTTTGAATTTAGTCGAAATATAACTTAAGTAAAAACTTTATTTAAGAAAATAATTAAACATAATACTAACTGAATTGGTTATTAACCGTGAGCTTTCGATTTTCGATTCAATTCAAAGATTAGTTGTTAGTTATTAGTAAAAAATAATATAAATTTGAAAATAAATTAAAAAAAAACACACACACCTTATTGCGTGCTAGAGGTACGGCACTCCATTTACTATGCGTATCTAGAATAGGCATCTTTGGTATAAGCGCAGGGTTAGAAAAATCTTTAGGCTTAATTGGTATAGGGCGTTTAATGTCAGATGAACGGCTGACATCAGTCTTTGGTTGAACAGGAACATTATTCTCATTGGGAATCGATCCCGTGGTAGGTTTATCAATAGGCTTATATGTTCCGATTTCACAAGTCTTCTCAGATGTATCACTATTAGTTTTATTTGGTTTCTTACGCAACGGTTTTTGTAAAGGAATGGGAGGTTTTGGCTTTGTTTGATTTGGCTCAGTGGCAGAGGAATTATCAATTTGACATTTATTTTTATCGCTAGGGGTATTTGGTTTCTCACAGGAAGTTTCTTCGCTAACTTTACAGTCGAGCGATTTATCGTTATCCATTTTGTCCTGATCCTCTTTTAAAGTGTTACATTCATTCTGATTTTTTTCAGGAGTGACTTTTAAAACGAACGCGATATTTTGATAGATATTACTTGGAGATTTTTTACATCGCGGAGCCGGCCTCGGCCGAGCTTGTAATACTTCGTAAATGTTATTTTCCGAGTTCTGTTCTAAGATTTGTATGCTGTCAGTTAAATTTTGATATAAGGCCTCATCTGTTTCGGGATTTTTCGCGTCATTTTCCTTCGGATATTTGGGGATTTCCGAAACAACTACACAATTAGTTTTTATATCGTTGACTGATGATTTCTCGTCTGCGATTTCGGCTTCCGGTATTTTAGTTTTTGCTGGAGCAGTTTTCCCCGATTTGTGCTTGACCGGTAGTGTATATAGTTCAAATATTGTGCGTTTCTTACCGTGTTTTCTGCAGCGGACTGAATAAAACATTGGTGAATTACACTTATGTTTTCTGTGCTCAAAAGAGCCGAACTTTTTCGCGCATCGCGTTGTATGCTTTTTAGATATAACACTTTGTTTTAATGTAGCTGGTTCTACATTACTTTCGCTAGTTTTAATGGGCGCGTTATCTTTCTCGTGAATTTTTGAAGCGATGTTGCCCGAGTTGTTTACTACCGCTTCACCCGCTTTCAGCGGAAGAATCTTCCGATCGGTGAGTGAAGGATGCGCGTTGTTTTGTTGAGGTCTTATTGCGGGCATTTGCATTGTAAACGGACTTTGTAATTGACTATTAAAAGGATTAAAATTAAAGTTTCTGTTAGGTGCCGATAAATTGCACATACTAGGTATTCTGTTTCGCGGAAATCTGTTCGGATTAGGTGCTAGAATTAATGGGCCAATTGCACGATTACCGCAAAATTGATTATTACCGTACTTTTGGTTATACCATGTTATGCCCGGGTTTTGAAACATTGATAAATTACTTTTATACGTAGGATAAAAATTTTGATTTTGAAGTGGCATACTTTGATTCAATACACTAGGATTACTTATTGTATTTATTTGATTTACATCTCCACGAGAAGACAATTGGAAACCATGAAATGATTGATTTCTTTGGATTTTATTAGTATGGTGAATGATAGGACTAGATATAGGATTATTTGATGTATGGATCAAAGATTTTGTTGAGATGTGAAGATTTGGCGCGGATTTTTGTAGATTACAATCTTGCATGAACGGTGTTATAATGGATACAGGCTGTAAACACACATGCAAACACGACAAAATAGAAAACAACAAAGCAAAACATAACAACAAATATATCAATACAAATAAAAATAAAACGAAAGGGTATCATAAAATAAATAACTTTAGGAGAAAAATACATGCAATAACAATAAAACTCATATAAGAGTACGGTGCGCAATAAAAAAGTAATCTATTTTTTTTTAATAATAATAATTTTGATATCATGTTTAAACACTCATAAATTGAAAATAATGATTGAATGATTTTTACCTTGTTCGGTGGGTTCTGCATACCATGGAACGGTAGATTTTCATAGAAAGTTTTATTTTCTGGATCAGCGTGAGGATCGGACGCATTCCCAGTTGGATTCCCATTTTTATCTGCCGTATTTGATGGGTTGGGGGCTAAAAACAATACAAAATACATCATAATATATGATATGCATTGTTGAAAACATATTTACATTAATACTTCGGGTGCAAATTTGAAATAAATATTCTAATATTTGTCAATGTAGGTATAATAATCGAGTAAATATGGTACAAAATAATATATTAACGGTTACGTTCGCAGTGACTGAACCAATGAAAATATTTTTATGAAGTTGTAACAAAGTTTCTTGCGATACTTTTGATCTTGTTATTTTTCCAGAACTCACGAAAAAGAAAAATAAGAAAATCTTATAAACTTTACATCAAAAAATATTTACAGCTTTTACGTTATTTCTTTTTATATTATTTACATAAAATATTAACTTTAATATTAGAGAAGCAAATATAATAGCGAGTAAAAGTATTACAAACCTGAACCCGGCTTTTTGCGTTTTCTGGATTGCGTTGTCGGCTCAACTTTGCTTGGAGTTGAAGCATTAATTTTTTTAAAAGTCACAACTACAAAAAAACACACAGTACATAACAACCATGCAAAGGAACACATAACACGTTGTGATATATTTACCAATAAAACTGCGTGGTTCCGCTGTAAATAAATAGATCTACAATCTGATAAAACAAAGTAAAACATTTCTGTAATTCTTCCGATTGCTATAGTTAGATACGAACTTTCAAAATAGAATAAGATACAAAATGTTTATTTATTTTTATTTTATGTTTATTCGATCGATCGTAGATTGAATTTGCATGCTTGCCTTTCGACTAATAGTAGCCAATAAATGTTTTATTTTTACTAACCTAAATTTAAAATATTTGCGTAATTCGAATTTAACGACTTAAGTATATTGGCCGCGCAATTTGTCAATTTAAGGTTTAATTGATTAAAATATAAGCGAAGAAAATCAGTTAAAAATGTGTTTTGTTTACTTAGGATTTTATCATGGACTATTTGTTTAAATGCAAGCTAGCAATTATTGCAAATATTATGTTTCACTAAAAACTAAACATTGCAACATGTATTTTATGGAGTTGGTGGTCTAATGGGTATGCAGTCGGCCTGCGATTCTAGAGGACCCGAGTTCGATTCCCGCAACCGACAAACTGGCTTTCTCCAATTTAATATCAACTCCTGTGGCTCCCTCTCCACTAACAACTTATATATCACTTACCGAGATCTGCTACGGCAGAGTGCCATACCCAGTAATGGGTAAAAGGCGTGATATTTTTTTAAATATTTTATATAGGTAATCTGGGTTTAAAGGTTGTATGGTGCGTGTTCTCACATCTTTATGTTTCATTGTTAAAATAAGTTTTAATTAATTGAAATATTTTAAACTGCTGACCGAGTAGTAAGCGTTCTTATTTGATTTAATATCATCTAAATGGTATGTGATTTAGATGTTTTTAACGTTATCTACTTTACTTTGTTTTTCAGATCTAAATTTGATTGATTTGATATTTACCTCCATTTGCGCCCTGGTAAACACCAATCGGCAGACCATCAGGATGTCCAAACCCTAGAATTTCTTTAAGCCTAAACAAGCGCGATCGATGATTTTTGCCGCGGCCTAAGCTACGAAGGCGGCGTCCCGCTTTAGGCAACATTCGCGTGTGTTTCACCTCTGTCGAAGTATTTAGCGACAGTTGCGACAAGTTTCGCATGTTGAGGTTGTGCATGCGGTTCACATGAACCAAAACACCTGGCTTCAGTGGCCACTTGGACTGAGATGTTGAGTCGGGAGACTGACCGTCTGGCCTAATTTGCAAGAATTGTAATGTAAGAGGGTTTGCAGGATCATACACATACTCGTAATTTGATAAATGTCACAGCAAAGAGAACTATTTTGCATAATATCTTAATTTTAAAATGATTAATTTTTTAAACGTTTCTTGAATCTTTAATATTTAGATAGCAAAAGTAAGAAGAAGGATTTTTTTTTATTAATTCGTTCTTATTTTCCAATCTAAAATTTCACCAGCATTTAATATGTATAATTGTTATGATTATTTAGATCCAAATAAACGCAAATACTTAAAAAGAAACAAACGAGAGTAGTATGTTTGTATTTAAATAATCATAACAACAATCCGCAGTAATGATGAATAAAAGTTTGTACAAAACTAATTTAGTTGAATTCTTTGCTCAGACTTCTATGAAACTATTGAAGCATATAAAAAATACTTGGTATGAAGAAAGCAGAGGAAGAATACACTAATGAACATGCGTCGTGCAGAAGCAAACATGGCTAGAGTTTGTTAAATGTACCTGAGTGGTTATAAGATAGCCTGTTACATGAAGAATTAAGAGCTAGGCCGATTTGAGTTGCCAACACGTCTGGACTTTGTGTGCATAGGAACCTTTCAACAAGTATGTGTTAGTTACTATATTCATGTCATACGCCACCAACATATTACTTTACAATTTACATGCGTTTCAACCAGAATAAAAGGTTAACAACAATTTTGATTAAATGGATCTTTCAATTTATACAAAGTTAGCTGGAAATAATTTGATTAATGGGACTAAATACTAATATAATAAGAAGAGAATTTGGTAGCATATCAAAATATACACGTATATCCATTGTTAATGATTCCTCGTGGGATGAAATTCAGAACACTTTTCATGGCATACACAAAACAGTCGTTTAACTAAATAATAAATATCGCACTTCTAGACTAAAAAATGTGCAATATCTGTGATATATGAATATAATGGTTCTATTTAGTTAATAAGAAGCAATTTAGGAAAGCCATAGCATTTTCTAACACAACATCCAGATACTTACATTGAAATTTTATTTTACATTTTACGTAAATTCTGACGAACCAACAAAATAAAAGACACGACATTGATAGCTTACCTGAAATTGTAAGTGTGCAGATCGTATTGACTAGCATAAAAACAAATAAAAGTGTTTTAGAATATTCCAACTATTCGTAATGACTTTCGCCCCCAAATAAATAGGTACATTAGTTTCATAAATATATGATTACATAAACGACGAAATTGGAGTATATACAAATACATGAAAGTAATATTTAGGGTAATATATTTTAGATATCAAACAAATAAAAAATATTCGTGACATAGATTCGAATGAATATTAACAGCTTTAGGCTTTATATTCTGTCGTGAGTGAAAATTATTCTTATTCTGGGGTATAAATGCGTATTAAAAATGGAATTGAAATTACGATTTAAATATATCACAGTATTTATTGCACATTTAGTTAAGTACACAAGAAAATAAAATTAATTATTAATGGGGTACACTATCCAAGTTATACCAAATAAGTTACAGACAGAGAACCCCAAGTCTGAGTAGTTTTTATGTCAAAATCCTACGAAAGAAAAACACAAGTTTTAACAAGAAGAACCTTGTGACGAAATTGAAAAGAAATAAGAAGCTAAATTTGCAGTGATAATAAAAGGAAAATAAAATTTAAAAATTTAGAGGAATAATGCTGAATACTTACTTTTCTCTCTCTTCTAATTCCACTGGGTTGTTATCTAAAGTTAGTGATTAACAAAACAAAATTGTGTTAGTTGACAAGCTTCTAAACATCAGTGAATTTCTTTATATTATTTAGTATTAGTTTACAAACAATCTTCTATTTATTGCTAAAATAATTTTAAGATAAATAGTACATATAAGTTTAATTAAAAAATAATTATATTCTTTAGCAATAAGTAGATTATTTTCGTTAGTTTAGAGACAATTTAAGTGTTGAGTGCTTCAAAATACGACGTATAACAAAATAAGTATAACATACGGTGAAAAAATAGTAAATAGGTCTTTCAAGAATAACTCACATTTATTATTAGCTCTTTTTCTTCTGCAGACGATGACGATGATAATGCAGACGATAATGACGCAAACGATAATGCCGACAATTATTGCTATGATTATCAGCAAGTTTTCGTTATCCAGTCTCTTCCACCACGCTATAGTGCCTTTAATGACACAAAAAAGAATTATAAGTATACAAAAGTTTATCAAAATATAGCTTGGTAAAGAAAATGAATAGAGGCAAGAATGTGCGTTCGTTTCGACCAGCTAAAATGCCATTAATTGCACATTCACAATAAAAAAATCTGTTATAGCCCATACAAATACACTATTTACTACAATACTACTGATGTTATACATATTTCTATAGCATTATTTAATAATTTTATGAAGTAAATATAGTTGCAGTAATTTAACTATATTGCATGGATACATGTATACGTGTAGCTTATTAATTATCAATACATTACTATTTACTGATTTTTATGTGAATCATATTGTTAACTAAAACTGTATAAGCGTTACTAGTGATTTTCTAAGACACATTTCCCAGACCTCAGGGCTTCACAGTCCTTTACCAAGCTATAGTAGAGAGAAATTGTCAAGAAAAAACATTGAAGTAAAGTCTAATTTAAATTAACAGTCAGATATAAATTTAGATTAAAGAGTCCAATGATATTGCAAATTGCAATGCAATGTTTATTTTTATCTCAATGATGTTTTTCTACTGCAATGTTTTTATATCACAATGTTTGCAGATGATATTTTTGTTCATAGAAATGTTTTTACTGTACTGTAAACCGTAAACATTATAAATGATGATGAAAAGCATAAGTAATATAAAAATTATAATTTTTATTTTCAGTTTTTAGTATCTCTAATATACTTGTACAATATAAATGCGAATTCTGCAGTGAAGGGTCTTTTTTTTATACCTGTATAAAATGTGAATAAAACTTTTAATTACTAGCGCGGAATTGTAAGAGAACTATGAAATTTCTCTGCGTAAAGAAAACAAATAACTTTTATTAGTTTTATGAAATTCGATGAACATAACGCCAGTTAACATCGAGTTCAGAAATAATTCACTTCGTTGTAGTATTCATAAACAAACTTCTCGGGTTAATTGTACAGTTACTTATTAATTATCCATTACCTAAATAATGAAACAAAATTATGTTCAACTTTTGTTAACTCAATACGAAACTTAAGGATGTATGAGTAATTTCTAACTATTTATTAATTCCTACATTTTGCATGAAATAATTTCACTACAGAAATGATAATTTGATAACTCGCAAACCAGGAGAAAAGCACATATACAAAAACAGCATGCTCGCTAAATGGATGCATGCAGTGTAGTGTCTTTTTCAATTATTACCTGTTTGGCTGAACTTACTACTTTGCTCCTGGTAAGCTAGACACAAAATATAGTGCACATTCATCAATCTTATTTCGTAATGACGCAAACAGCGTGATTGATATAATTAGCAAATAGCAATTATATTTATTACGTACTCTAGCAAATAGCAGAATAATTTATAGTTTCTTCTATTCAAGAACTCCACTTTTGATATCTTAATACTCCTAGTTTTTCAGTAGGGTTGCCAGCTTTTCAAAATTTAGATAGCGGGACACTTTTATAAATCACAATATGAAATATATCAGTAATATAATACAATTTGTAGGCGCGGTGGCCGAGCGTGTTAAGGCACATCTCTTAGCATGCTGTGACGTCACCCGAACCAAGGTTCGTCGGTTCGAATCCGCCTGCCGACAATGTGTGATTTGTCGTAAAATATAAAAATACAGTTTCATGTATTTATCACACTCGGGCGCTATAAGCTAGTCACTTATACGCCTTAAATAATCTGACTAAAGAAACCGGCAGTACGGCAGTGTAAAAAAACTGCGGCTCGGTGTGCCCGGCCCCTATGTTCCGACACGGAATTATGGGACTCATTATTATATAATACAATTTTGAATAATTATCTATATTAATTATTATTTTATAAGTTCAGTAATATATTAAGTATGAAGAAAGATGTTGTTTTAATGTCCAGAAATGAAAAATAACCGACTGAAGACCAACGAAATTCTAGCTATAATTTTCTGCCATGAAAATAAAATAATATAGTTTCTTAGATAGACAATCACGCTGTTTAATCGAGAATGTTTAACTTATTGTTTTGTAAAATGCCTTTAGAAATAAAATATAAAATGTATTTACTTGGATCTTCAGTGGGAGTAATTTCTGTCGTATTTGTATCTGTCATCACTAACTTCAAACTTTGAAATCACACAAATTTGTCACTAACTCGCACCGTTTCAAGTCGCGACTCGAACTACTGACACCGACTAGTCGGACGGACTGTGGTCAAATTCTCAAAAGTATTTCGCTATTTTTACTGCATGCATCACGATTCACCCTGCACATGGCTTCAAACAACGTACTGTTGAGTCGTCAAGTTTTAGTGTAACGTTAGTCATCTTGTGAGTTATCAAATTTATGTTCATAATATTGCTCTTGAGATATTTTTGTCCGAGTGTACATGTAAAAATAAAATTTGTGTTCCTTTGAATACAAATCAACTTAATTTGAAAACATTTTTGTTATAGTCGCTGGAGTAATAATATGAAATATCTTTATTAAATTTAAGAACACGTAGCTATAAACTGAGAATAAACACTCCAAAAATAGAATTTATGTAAAGGTCTCATTGCGATGTTACGTAACAAGACGTTACATCGCTTTTGCTCCATTTGCAAAACTTTACGAAGACAAAAATATACATCAAAGTAAAATACACACACTCGGACACCTACAGCGCAGATGTTACACGGTTAGAGTATATATGTAGTACACAATTCATACAAAAACACAATCTGGCTGGAATTCAAAACGTCATTTTCCGATTAATTTGCTAAAATTTTATACATTTATAAAGAAAACATAAACGCAATAACTGATTATTTTCTTAAATTTACGTGACTTTTATGACAACTAACAATTATTTTATACTTTTCTTTCGATTTGTGAGATTAAATATATTTTTTTTAATTTAATCAGGTATTTCTACTGGTTGATAATAATAAATGTATTTTAATCTACTCCACTAGATGTAACTACTGCACACAATTATTTGTTAACTCACCAGCCACATCTCTTTCACAGGGTTTGCTCATGTCCACGGTGTTGTTGGCAAAGCAGACGTACGTACGGAAGGTGTCCACACCTGGGTCAAGGAAGAGGTAGGACTTGAGGCCGTGTTGCTCCACAGAGCGCATGTCCTCTGGAGTCTCATTCATCCCCTTGATCCGCCAGGTGAATTTCACCTCGCGAGGGATGGCATTCGCGGTGCAGACAAGGGCTGGTTGGCCATTGAATTCCGTTTGGGTGATTCCGCATTCGGGTTTGACTAAAGACAATTGGTTTATTGTTGTTGATAAATTAAATAATAAGGTAAATAAAAATTAGAAAATTAAAAGTTTAAAACTGAAAGTAAATTTAAATTCTTCTACTTTTTTGATATTTTAAATTAACTTTAAAATATTTTGTATATGACTAAAAACTTGAACAATGCAACATAAATACACTTTTGGTTTAAGTTCTGATTAATTTGATTAAAATATCGGCGTTTCCGGTGTATTTAAAGTGACAGAAAATCAATATTAAAATATAATAAGAAATTTAAAAAATCTTAACCATGAGTTCTGAAATTATTTTTACTTTGTTTAAAGAAAATTACTTACAAATAAACTTTGCAAAGGGTATTTTCAAAAATATTTTATATAACAAGTTTATTATTTAATTCCTAATTTTAAATAAATAAAGTTTGTGTAATAAACAGGTTTATGGTAAAAAATTACTATCACGAGATTTTCTATGAAAAACGAAACGTAATAATAGAAAAATATCTTGTAACTCACAATGTACGCTCAAATAAATTTTTTCCGTAATATTTCCATGTCTGTTGATGGCCATACAGACATAATTCCCTGCCGAAGAACGAGTAACTCCCGTTAAGGACAATTTGTTGCCTTTCGTTACAGGTACTTGCATATTGGTACTTCTGAACCACATATATGAGACTTCGGGAGCACCCTTAGCAACACATGTCACTCTCGGCGGATTCTGGTGTTCCGTGACAGAGATCACCCTGCTCGAGACACTGATGTTTTCTGGTTGGTCTGCGGACATTCAAAATATTCGTGGAGAAGAGTAAAATAGTGATAATAAATTAAATCCTTGTGTTCACACGCCAAAATTATTCTTTTTTTGCTATAACAAACAATTCTTATGGGGTAGGTGGCTCAGTGGTATCGAGTCGGCCTGTGGATCTGGAGAACCCTGGTTCGATCCCCACAGCCGACAAACAATTTTCACCAATTTAAAAAATCTACCCCTGTGACTCCTCCACTCCTCCATCTTTGGAAGCCGTGATTTGACGGCTGGTAACCGTGATGGGTAAAAGGCGTGATGATATATTTATTTATTTATTTTACAAACAATTCTTGAAAGACAATCTATAATAATTAAAATTTACATTTACCAATAATAAACGAAGAACCCACATCGAATCTATTATCTCATTCTTATTATAAATGTTATGTTTCGCGTGAACATTAAAAAATATGAAATCAGTCTAATTGGAATAATTGGATCGTACCTCAGAGAGAGAAAGAGAGAATTTACATTGTATTTAATACACTTTTTTTTTCAGGAATAATCCACAATTGTTTGTAGTTTATATTTTTATTATAGTTACAGATTCGACGCGGGTTTTTGAATTATAAATATATGTTATTTGAACGAATTTAGCAATAAAAGTTTTTAGAAAATCAAAATGAAAATTACGGCGTTTTTCTTAACAAAGATTAAAAAAGATAAAAAAGAAATAAAATTATCCTTTAAATAAGTTAGAGAGAGTTATGCGATAAAACAGTGGAAATAGAGAACGATTTTATTTTTTCCATATGGGCGGATCCGACCCTGGCAAAGAGAGCGAAAATTTATAGTGTGTTTAGTAAAAAAGGGAACGTATTCAGCGGAATATTTTTCACTGGAATGGAAATATATTGAAAGGAGTGGTAACGTATAGCAAAAAGATATCTGTATTCAAAGAATATTTTCCGGTGAAATGGAAATTTACTGTAGCGGAGAATATGTGAAATCTTTCCTAGCGCACAAAACGACCGTCTTGGAAGATGATACATGGATTTTTCTCACTCTACACGCATAATTAACTGGCTTACATGATCACTACATTTTCACTTTTTTGACATAATTTTTACCACGTGAATATAATGAAGTTTATGCAGAATATAAATAAATCACTTACATTCCACTCCAAATAGAGTTGTACTCGAAACTGGAAATCCCACTTTATTCTCACTGCTTCTACACGTGTAGTTTGCGTTATCATTTATTCTGTCCAGTTGTCCGTTTGGCCACGCAGACATGTTAAAATGCTGCAACAAACAGATAAATAAGTCATTTTCTTTATCATCCTAAATGTGTTTTCTCAAATATAGAAGCATAAATTTTGCTATTGGTTAAGGTAATAGATCACAGTCCCACGAAAATATACCAAATTGTGAAATAGGTTGATGTAAATACAGATAAAGGGCAGTAAAATTACCTCTTTAATTCTTTGAATTCGAATTTGAAAGAAGTGCTATTCGATTATTAGTGTTATTTATAGCTACATTTGATTGAAAAGCAGGCAGATTGTTTTTTTACCTAATATTCAGTTTATATATAATTAGGCCTTGAATTGAAAAAATTCACGAACTGTGCGAATTTTTTTATGGACATACGAAAAGTTAGTAATTATGTATTTATTTTTCAGGATAAAAAGTGATTATTTATTATATAGTGAGCGATAAAATGTTTTTAATATCAACTTGCGATACAATATGTTGCTACAAAATAAACATAACTTCGTAACCTCAGACGATGTACAAAATAAATGTTTTTGAAATTTTAACAATTTAATTAGAAGGTATATTTAGTTATGTAAAGCTTGATCGTATAAAATAGTATATGCAACTCGTGAAAAGTGTCTTTTATTACACTGAAAGCAATACCCTACGACAAGCTTGTCATACCTGCAATAAAGTGACACTTTTAATAACAATTATTTTAAAACTAATAAAAACAATCAAAATACTAAATAAATTCCTGATTTCTGTAAGAAACAAAGGAAAAAAAATTTATAGCATAAACCGTAATTTTGCTTTTCAATAATTTCATGAACCGTAACAACATATACAATAATTTTACAAACCAGATCATCATTTCGATTTGCTCTGGTACATTTCACGCACTGTCTGTATAGTAAACTAATTTTATCATAGTTACTAAAGAATAAAAACACAGTATCCAAATGTATACATATATGTTTATAAGACATTTAAATGAATTCATTTTGCAATTTTTAATTTGAGTACACTTTAAACATGCTATAATCGTTGTTTTTCAAAACGATAAACCAATAACTTTCAAGTTCTTTGTGATGTTTATATTTGAGTACTAATTAGGAAAGGATGCTCAGTAGATTATCAAAAGTTACTGAAGTGTCTTCTAGGAAAATGTCATTTATTAAATAAATTAACATAAATGGCTGTCTTACCAGCACGCTCTGCACACTCTCAAAGTCATAGCGGTCCTTGTCGGAGGGGTGTTTGGTGTTGTTGACGTAGTAACGCGGGCTGGGTATGTCGATCTCGTGGTAGTCCTTGAGCCACGTGATCTTGCACGTGGGCAGGCACTCGACGCGGCACGTCAGCTTGATATCCTCGGCGTTCATCAACGCGCCCGTATACGGCTGCAGGGGCACGATAAACGCTGGTGGAGCTACGCAGAGGATGAGTTATCGTGTGATGGATATTAAGAAAATATAAACAGATCAAGGCAACTTGGACTAATCGTTCTAAAGTAACGTCAGCATTCAAATAATAATTAAGCTTTGTTTTGGTAATTTATATGAAACTTTAATACAAGAAAATGTGTCTATTTTATCCACTTTGCTGAATTAAAAAACTGATCAATAGCAGGTTGAAAATACAACTACTATTTTTAAGAAATACATTTTTTATTTGCTCTTCTGCAGAACATGAAATTAGTTAGAGTAGAATTCGAAGCAATTGGAAACAGTCGCATTTAAACAATTTGAATATTTAGTAATTGTAAAACAAGTGTTGCAGTTGCTTCATCAATGAACGATTGAAAAATCAAATCAAAAGAATAAAGAAATATAAACTTTTGCAATGCTTTAGTTACCTAGGCATTTTTTCTTTTTTATATGTAGAATAACATTTCAGCTATGTATTTTAAAATTTGAGTGTATAAGAATCGAAAGCGTAACATTGACATTAATTTAATTCAAAAGATCCATGAAAATTCCGTTTATAAAAATCCCCTTTCTGGTAACAATGAATAAAACAACAAAAAGAATAAGCGAATTAATTCAGTCGAATATTTTGAATTTGTGTGCGCGAATGAATATTCCGAATGAAATTATAAATATAATAAGTGATTTATGAGTTTAGAAAAAGCATGTTAGTGAATAAAGTGGGGTAATGTTTTGCCATTCAGCGATAAAAATAGCTATAAGACAATGTAAATAAGTGTGTACAGCACAGCACACGATACCAATTTAATGCATGTGGTTTCGTGAACGATATAGCTCGGCCTATAAAGTTAACAAGTTCAGTTTCAACTTGGAAACTTCACAACAAGAAACTTTTATTGTAGTCTCAATGTCAGTTACAATATGATCACCGACTTAAATAATGGAAATATTCCGAAATTCTTCGTTATAACATAAAGTTCAGGCTGTTCAGAGAACTTCAAACATTTATTGCTGTTCTCAGACACGATTTAAAACTGGAAGCAAAATTCAACTTCCCGAAACCTAATTTTTTCAACACGAAAGAAAAAGTCTTTTTTATTATTGTTCGATGATTTATAATGCATGACAATCACTTTAAAAATACAAATCTCTTTCATTATTAACAATTTCGAAGAGAATACAGAAGAGGGAATTTCAAAACGTATATTCTTATCAGCTATTTTGTTTATAGTGTACATTTTTATCTTTTACATTTTCAATATATCTCAAGAAAATAACAATATCATTGTTCAAATTAAGGCGTCATTTTTCTTTTCATATATGTAATTATTTTTATTATTTCTATTTTCAAATCATTCACTAAATATACTACTTTAGAACAATGGTTTAAATTTATTCCTTTTAATAATGAACAATTTTCACTCACCAAACACCTCAATCTGTACGGTGCCAGGCGGTCCCTCACCGCCCTCATTGTATGCAATACACGTAAAGCTGCTGTTGGTCTCAAAATCAACAGGAGAATATACCCATTTGGGTGTCGTGACGTTAGGTACTTCATGATTCCCACGTCGCCAGAGATATCGAGTGTCTTCAGGTCGTCCTGTATCTTCAACTGAACAGTAGAGAGTGACAGCGCCGTGCTTGACAACTTGGGCTGGTTCGTACCGAACTATTGCTTCGCTTGGTGGATCTGAGAAGAAATGTTGTCTTGATACATAGTAATGAGAAATACAAAAAGAAATATGCTAGAAATTTATTTCGATACGTACAAAAAACATTGTTTTTTGAAATTATGTAATTTAGAAATGGGTTAGGTAAATTTGATGACATAAAAAAGTGACTTACAATAAACGATAAGTTCTGTGTCTTCGGATATAGGACCCCAACCAGCATCATTCATTCCTCGGCAGGAATAATTTCCAGCGAAATTCTGTGCTACATATTCTAAAAGAAGTCTGCTTGGATCTAAATCGCAAAAAGTGCGATCGCTATTTACATCATTCGTGCAATTTTCATCTGGTAACTCTTTCAGCAATTCACCTCCCAAGTACCATTGTACCTACAAACATGTAAACATACAATGCAATCTATTCTGGTTTGTTATATAATATAGAATTTTTGGGATTATACAATTAAGTTCAGATAAGATATATAACAGGGATATTTATTTCGTGTATTCCCGTATAGTAACAGTTACAACTAAATATTCATAAAAACGGAAAAATAACATAAAGAAAACCACATTTTCAGTTTATTCTTTTTCATAGTTGAAACTATACTGTTGAATTCTCATAAAAGATTTAATTAATATCGGGTAATTCCGAATTTTAGTTTTGTTAAAATTATTCTAACCTGGTTCTGAATTTTTTTTAATCCAAATTAGACAGATTATGATCAACTTTGAGAAAAATGAATATGGTTTAGATTAATGTAACTAAAATGAGATTCAAGAATAGTATTTTTTTTAGAATTCTGCTGACATTGGTCAAGAGTGAAACTACATATTTATGAAAATAGAAAAGGATTCAAAGGTAAGTTTATTATAAATTAAGCCGTGAAGTTTTAGTCAAAGTAGAAATGAAGTAAGTCTGAAACTAGAATGAAAAAGGTTAGTGAATAATTACCCTGAGTAAGGTGTTTGGATTTCCCGCGGATACGTCACACAGAAGGGTCACGTTTACCCTGTCCGCAACCTTTACGATGTTCGTAGGTTCCATTCGCAACTGAACCTGCGGTTTGACTGCAAGAGAAAGGTTCCACAACAAATGTTCACATTAAATCAACACTACAACATCAGTTCTCCTTAGTGCCCTTTGCTACAGTCAAATAGAGTTCAGCAAAACACAAAGCACCATCATAAGATCAAAACGCTTAAATTCCGTTGAATTACCTACATATAAATACAAAGTTTGCATATTGTATAAGTATCTCAGTAATAAAAAATAAATTATATTTTTAAAACATTTTATACGACAATTTGTAATGGATATTTGCATTTTGATAAATATTGGTATTTAAACTGCTTTCTTTAATAATTATAGTTTTATAGTGTAGCCGCGTTTTAAAATTTCACAGTGATCCTTTAGGTTTTGGCGTGCTGTACAATACTTACAGTATACGTTAACGATTGCTGGAAGAGGAGATTCTTGGAAACCCACACTATTTTTTAAAGTACAGTAATATTCGCCTGAGTCTTCCCGAGTAACATTTTTAATTGCTAGAGATGGTTTTCTTATGGTTCCTCCTTCGTAGTGGAAGTGGTCATCGTTTACATTTATAAGTTGGCCGTTTCGGTCCCTAATACGAACAGAAATCAAATATAAAATATTTGTTAACTTGAAGAAGAATATTTTATACCATTTCACCCAATCTAATTGAGCTGGATTTGCTACATAGCCGCAAATGATTAAAACTTCGTCACTTTCGTTTACGGTGATGTTTCCTGAGCTAACGCTTACTATTGGCGGATCTTGAAATAAACATAAATTTTATCAAGATTTGTAAACAAAATATTACCTTCTAAAATGTCACCTGAATTTAAAAGAAAATTATTTTTCGAACTACAAAAATTCCAGTATACGAAATGATTAAAAAAAAAACATAAGAAAAAGATTTCAAATGTTATAAAATGATTACGGTTTATACCTAAATAATTTCGTCAAAATGTAGTACTGGATACGAGATATAAGTTTCTGTTTTTAGTTTCAACGTTTAAAAGATCTGACCGTTATATTAATGAATATCAATACTTACAGAGCACTTCAAGTTTGAGTTTCTCGTGTAGCGGTTTTTCATTTTGTTCTCGCAGTACCGCATTTTCTGCTTCGCACGTCAAAGTCTGACCATTTTCATATCTTGACGCAGCGAATATTAGTTCACTCACTGTGTCGTACGTCGAATCACTCTGCAGAAACATCACAGCATTAAATAAACTTCATTGTATCTGTCTATAACTGCCTATAATCTGGGTGAAGTGGAAAGTGATGTTTTATCCCCAGGGATTTATATGTAGTGTCCAACGTTAAGATGTTTATTTCAGTTTTACAAAGTTCCAGAAATATTTATTTCTCCAATTTATGATTTCATAAATCAAGGAACATGATTGTCATCAAATTTATTCATTAATGTTATACTTTTATTAGTAACCAATAAATTTGTCAAAGGTCCGGAATCAATTATAGTGTGATGGACGAAACGAATAATTTTATTTATATGTCGGTTGGAATATCTCTGGACGAAGCAATACTTCGTCACCTGCCAATATCCGGGAGCGACACACGAAAGGACATCAATTATCTCCCTAGAAGCTTTTAAGAAGATACGCAAAGGATGCGTTACGTGATTTGATTTATCTTGAACGGGGCGATGTGAATAGGCGATGTCTTTCACATTTTTTTGAGGAATGTGTAGAGATTAAATATACGTAAGTGGAAGGTGAGTTATCGGGTGTCGTTGTTATTTTATTGATGGGAACGTGTGGACAGAATTTGTGTTTTTGGGACGTGTCAAGAATGATGTAGTATTTTGTGTATAATAATTTTATTACAAAGTTTGGATGAATTTATGTATATTTCAGGTAAACTGAGTGATATATGGAATTTAATATGATATTTTCAAAACTTTAAACGGAACGCGAACGACAGCAAGAAGAAATAATATTTAATACCAACAGAATAGAAAGCAACAGAAATAAGAGTACATGCCAACATCAATTTATAATGACATCTGCTGCGTAAGCGTAAGCATAAATCTAATAACCTACAATAGATACGTTATGGCTAATATGACTACTTGGTTAATTTATAGTCTATCCAGTTAGTTAAAAAATAAATCTACTAATAATTTTATAAAAGTAATTGTAGATAAGTGCAATTATTATTCTAATTGTTCCTTAAATTAAAAATATCTTTTCGGATGTTTGACAGCCTTGTTCATTAAGTACGTACTAGGTACTGGATATGATACAAAATAAAAAATATAAATCTATCATTACGCTTTTTACCCAATATTGGAAGTGGCCTGTGGATTTGAGAACCGAGTTCGATTCCCACGGCCAACAAACAATTTTCACCATATTAAAACTATCCCGGTGGCCCCCCATCCAATAACATCTATGGAGGCCTTGATTTTATGGCTGGTAACCGCACTTAGGGCGCGTAAATATATTACTTACCAAGATCTGCTACGGCTGAATACCACACCCAGCAATGGGTAAAAGGCGTGATGATATATTTATTTTAATTTGGTAGTTTGCTGTAACAGATTTTGTTAAAAATATATTTATATGCGTGAAACTCTGTTACTAGGCGTCAAATCGCGACCCCTAAAGTGGAGGGGAGCAAAAGAGGTAATTTTTAATGTGGTGAAAATTATTTTGTCGGCTGTGGAAATCGAATTCGGGTTCTCAATTTCACAGTCCGATACGTTGATAATATACTCATTTGCAGCAAACATCATTTGCCAATCAAAAAATTTGGTGTGCTGAACAGTTAATAAATTAGCACGTAGTGGTTCTAGCAAGAATATGTTACTAGGTATATTATTTAAATAATTATAAATTGTAATTTTGATCAAATAGTTGCTTTGATATTTTTTCGTGGACTATAGAAACAATTTTTCTGGGAAACAGTAGAGCTGTGCAAACAGTAGCATTTTAGCATAGCAAATAATACAAGATTTATCTACTTTACAATGTACTAAAAGCAGGACATCTCGTAAATTGCATCTTCACTTCTTGCCAGCATCCAGAAGATTACAGTACGCATTCTTTTCCAGAGTTACCGCGCTAAGCATTTCCGTACCTCCGTCGTATAAAACATGCACGTAGTCGCGAATGTTTATAGTCCGCGGCACGGCGAAATAATAATACTGTGCAGCGGAGAAAGATAGTGAAGGAATTACATAGAAAAGGCGCACCCGACCCGTAAAATACTCGGTTATTTATAGCACATTTGTGACTGTTTGAGCGCTAGTTGGGACGTTAGACGTTAGATGGCAGCACAGCGCATGGGGGCGCAATGGGACTCGTTCGTTTCGTAGTCAAGAAGCACCTGATAGGACCGTAATCTGATTAGTTTCTTTACCGGTGTACTGTACTGTATCAAAGAGACTTGGTTTTATTCAGTTTCAATGACGGTATAATCTGATTTCCCTTCTACCTGTGAATATCAATGTAAGTAGATATTTAGAAGGGTATGAGTATAATACATATGATGTCGTCATGCATTTGCGAAAGTTATTTCGTAATAATAAGCAAAATATATTATTTCTTAGCTACAAATCTACATTTTAGAATTTATTTACCTGAACAATATTCAATCAAATTTAACTACAAAATGAATTAAAAAATATTGTAATCAGAAATTATATGTGATAGTGTTATTAATTCCAGTGATCTTTAAAATTCAGTGGACGCTTTGCAACTTAATCTTTGAATCTATATGGACGGGTGGTACAAAATTAATATGAAATAAGGAAAGACCGACCGGATGAAGAAATAAAATTCGTATACATATAGACAAGTTGTAGGACGCATGCAGTATCTCGTATAGATATACTGGAACTACATTTATGTAATATAATAAGACACCATTAGGAGGTAACCACTATAACTTCAATTCTAAGTAATACATTAACTAAAAAATATCACATCAAGTTATTGACAGCAATGTATATGTAGCTATAAATGTAATTTTTATTAATAATTATTAAATCAATGAGAATTATTTTATAACAAATTAACAATGTCTTAAAATAGGCAAGAACAGTATTATGAATTAGGAACTGTTTTGTATGTATAATTTTTTAAGACTTCGATAGCAATGATCATATTTGATTTAGATTGCTACATTGCGAATTACAACTAAATAAAGAAAAACAATAAATATTTTTTCTCAAAGTACATATGACAATGATAATTTGATTTAAAAAGATAAGTATTCAGGTGTCAACGTCAGATCCAATTCAAACTGATGACATAAGGAAGTTTTGAATTGGAAAAGCAAAATATTTTGGGTTCCGTTTCATATCAGTGCTTTTACATCGCGTGGTATTATTCCAAGCAAAATATCCGCGAAGTTCGAAATGCTTGTTTGTGAAAAATTATATTCCAATTACAACTGCAGAAGAAAAATTGCGGAGATAATAAACATTTGTGTAAAACAGGCTTCCACAATTTATGTTTCAATATTATAATTATATTCTTCTTAATGTATTATTTACTTATTAGTTAATCGGTTCCTTGTAATTTTTATTAAAAATACTTATTATTTACCCTTTCTTGTTTTAAAACTGTTTTTATTCGTCTTAGAGTAAAAAGTTTATCTTTCCTCTACTACCACACATCTTGCAACTACGTACTACAAGAACGTCCCAACACACGAAGTTGAAGAAAAGTTCTCGTGCCCTTGTACTAGTACGTTCTACATACTCTACGCGTCGACGGTACATGACACTGTTCCGTAGCTACGGCGGCAGAATTAGAATTTCTTGATTAATTAAAATGCCCGGTGTGGTAGCGTGAGCACCTCGCCTGGTGTGTAACGCGTACAACGCGTGTCGCATGTCTACAGCGAGCGTGAACGTGAAGGCGAACAGCATTACGATTAATTTTCTGGCTGTGCTGGTAATTCTTATGTGAGCGAATGTTAGGCTTTCACTTACAATTATGGAATTTGTATTTGGCGCTACGAATTGCTAAGATTGTACAGGAAGGGTAGAAGGGATTGTAGATCTAAATAACTTGTATGATTATACTTTAATTACAATAGTAGATTTTGATTATAATATTCCCAATTAAATTTTTGAAACATATGTACTCAAATGATTACATTATAAACGATGTTAAAATTTAAAATCCAACTCTGCTTCAATATAATCACTATTGTTCTTGGAAAATCGATTAATAAAAGTTTTAAAGTCATATTTATATTAGAGGATTTTCCAATAATTCTAATGCTTCTTTAAAATTTAATTTCATCTCATTGTTTTTATTACATTAGTAGGTTTATAAGAGTTTCAACCTACTTTTCGACCATTTTAAAATTTCAGGAACATTCTATTAATTTTTGTCGTAAATTTCAAAATATTTTAAGTTATACTGGTATATGGCATTATAGATAAGAAAAAGAAACTTTGACAAAGTTTTCTATTTTACGGTCTTCTTTTACGTGCTTCCAATTCTCTCAAATAATTATCACTTCGAGTAGTAATAAGAAAGATTTTTTATTTAACAAATTGCTTTATTCTTCGTAATTATAGCAACTAGGTGAAAATCATGATACACGCATGCTTCTCGTTTATTCAACACTCTAATGGTTAATTTAACAATAATTCTATAATATAATTGGCTAATACTGTATTATAAAAAATAATCTGTATAATTTTCTCGTCTTTATTGTATTCTTGGGAATTTTTGTCTTGATTTGCTAAGTAAAATACGAATTCAGAGAAATAAGCAAAAAAAATTAATATACACTTATCGAATTTGTCAGATTTTCATTCAAGTCGAAACTAATTTAGACCTCAATTACTTACACTTCATCAATACCTACATATTGGACTAAAAAAAATTCATAAAAAAGATATTATCAATTATAAACTAAAACTGTATTTAGTAGGTACTAAAAGAATATCTTGTATAAAAAAAAATCTGTTTTATTATTCATATCTTGGAAATATTAACTAACATACATACATGAAGGTAGTGTGGGTTGTCGATCCACAGCAGGCGATATATCTACATATAGCTTTCTTTCCATTTAATAAAAGGTTGAAATCATATTAAAATTAGCGCTAATAATTTAAAGAATGAGATATCTAACTGAATGAATTATTTACTACTATTGCTCACAAAAATAACAAATTTATGTAGAGAATAAATATTTAAAGAATGTAACGAAATGAAGTTTTATTTCAAAAATAATAATAATGCAGCTTCATTAGCTAAACTCGGGTTATGATAGCACAATTTGAAGTTCATAAACCCTGGCTCATTTCACGTTTAAATAATTTGTACACCTGTACGGCGAGGCTAGTATATTTTCGAAACAATGGCCCTTGTTTTATAGTTAGTTGTCAGAGTTTTTCAGTAACAATCTCGCATAAAATTATAACTATGTTGCGGCCATGTATATTATCCCGTGAGTGAATTATTCTAGCATCTAGCCGAGGTTTTGTCTGCAATTTGTTTACGACTATATAACACAGATTTTAAAATAATAAATAGCATTTTTAACTGGCAATTTTGTTCTGCTGCAGCTGATTTAATTTTCGTTCAATGTAAATGGTTTTCAATTACAATTTTTTTGCTGCATATTTTGACGTCGTTCAATCAGTCATGTGATGAATTTTTTTCAATTTTTGTCGTTAAAATAAAACAAGTACCAGCAGCCAATTTTAAACATTATATAGGTACATGGAATATGACATGTATCAGTCCTCCGCTATGAACTGGATTTAAAAAATGAATTAAAATAATCGTCAATCAGGAATTTAATTTTTCCGACTTTTCTTGAGCAAATTTCAATTTAATTTAATCAATCAGTTCTTCTATACTGTTAGCATTCTTCTCAAAGTTAATATTGACATTCATTAAAAACTCAGACCGATTAAATTTCATCTACTTTGCACCAAATAAATAAAAAAGTCAAGGCGAAACTTCTCATAAAGGTCTGTGTTAAATACATTGTTAAATACTATTATAGGCTGGTACCAAGTTTTAAAATCATTTTTGAAGTATAGATATTTACTGGAAAATTATTTTGTTACAGAAGTCTAGTCATCATTTTTCTTTTTTAAATCATCATTAAATACAAAAAGTAAATATATACGAGTATAATCACAAGTTTCTATTTGGGACTGTACGAGTAATATTCTGCCAGCGCAGATCTCAATATTAGACAGATGTATTATTATTTTTAAGTGTTGTTACATGGCGACAAGTCCCAGCCCCAATAGCCCCTTAATAGCGTTTCAAACTCACTAAAGAAATTGTTTTTACGCTAATAACTCATACATTCCATCAAGTCATATAGTTGGAAAATGAAGAAAGAAATATAATTCCCAATTTGCCCTAAAAAATAAGGGCACAATAATGACTATAATAAGACATCTAATAACATATTCAAGTTCGAATAGAAATTATGGTATAGTTAAATTTGAATCTGGAATTTCTCAGACATCATTCGTTCTTCAAGTGTCATATTAGTTAGAATTTTTATCGCCTTTAACATGTCATAGTACAAAATATTTTATTATGAAAACAAGAGCAAAATTAAATAGTAATTTTTAAATATCAAGTGAAACTGCAGCTTCTATCTAAATTGGAAATATATGAATCAACCTCCCATAGTATTTTGTGAATTCTAAGAAAATCTGACGAAATACGGTAGCAACACATAACAGAATAACATTTAGATACAATTACTTGAGTTTCTGTAATGTAATGCGTGTAGCATTTAATAAATTGTGTTGGGTAAAATATGTATATTTTAGCATGAAGTTAAACGCATGCCACCTCTAAGAGTTCAGGTCTCCGTGACAATATTTCACTAGTGATTCACACAACACCGGCGCTGGCGGCAATCTAGCGACGCCGACGCCAACTCCTGCGACAGATAAAGCACGCCAGCAGCTTTGTTTCGCGACAACGCCGCATGATGTCTCCACCGTCCTCACGCCACTGCCTCAAGCTCTAACAAGAGGAATAAAGGAGGAACAGCCGTAATTTATTAGCGCTAAACATGTGTGGGTGATATTAAAGTCCCACTCAGACTAGAATTAGCAAATCTAATACTTATTCACAAGTTTTGCTTCTTTGAATAATGATTAAGTTTATGATAATTTCCAGGTTGAAAGGGAAATTCGAGAGCCGGGATTTGGGAATTGGAAAACAATCTTGTTAATTTTGATCTTGAGCTTGACAGGGGTGTTTGATTTCTGTATTGTTCTGTTTATCTACCATGTCAGCTTATACGAAATTGATCTTGGATTTGTCATCCATCAAATACGTCTCACTGTATTATATTTCATGGGAACTGTAAATTATACTGATTGAATAAATAATTTATCAATATTTGCAATTACACTTGTACTGTTACATATGAATAGGAGCTACTTTGAAAATGTAGTTATGGTACTTCATATATGTTTTAGCTTGAGTGGGATGTGAACTAAGGATCTCCGAATTCAAATGCCGTAACTCTACCCACACCACAGTACTGCCGGACTAAATGAATATGTATGTAATATGTGATTTCTAAACATAGACAATGCTTATTTCATAACATTTTCATAATTTCACTGTGCTGTTACCTATTTAAATATAAATATTCTTTTGAAAGGTAAACAATTACAGATCAGTCAATTCAATTTCATAATGAAATTCAAACTTATAATAATTCAACGAAGCATTACCAAACGATTCGTTAAACGCTTTTATGATATATCGATACATCTGTACATAAATATTTAGCAAAATGACCTATAAGTCACTTAGACTTATAGATTTTATGTGGTTTTGAAGAAGAGAAAGAATATACTTTAAAAAAATATAAAACCTATTGTGCGACCAATATAAACAAACATAAACAAAACAAATTGTTAACATATTAATTTTGTACAAGATTTAAATAGAAGATTATTGAGTGATGTAAAATATCGAGTGTGAGGAATAAACGCATGTGTGAAGCGGAGTATGAATGTGGTTGAAGCGATATTGGTGTGTTAGAATAAGAATATTTGATTAATTTGATAGTAGATGTTTTGTAAATATTTCAAGAGTTTTGTTACCTATTTTATGGGTTGTAATATTATGTATGTATATATTAAAGGTCGTCAAAATTATGATATTCGAATCTGATCCGATCCGATACGATGTCGGATTACGGATTGAATCGAATTAGAAATCTCACGGATCGAATTCGAAACGGTTCCCATTCAAAAATCGGGTTAAATATTCGATCCGAAAAGTGGATAAAACATCCAAACCGAAAGTCGGATAAAATATCTTCGCGCCCCTTCAACTATCATATTTGGGAGCTGTGATTTGACTGTTGGTAACCACACTTCACGCGCATAAATATATCATTTACCGAGATCTGCTACAGCAGAGTGCCACACCCAGTAAACAGTAAAAGGCATAATAATATATTTTTATTTTTTCAAAATTTGTTCCTTCAGTTTTTTACAACAATATTATTTAGTATTATCTACAACGGTTATTTTGTAATCATAAATTTCGGGATTTTGGATCGGTTCAATCTGCAAGTGAAGCTCTGTGACTTATAATTCAAAACAATTACACTACATATATGTAATGTGCTTTCAAATGTTTCTCTAAAATAACATACGATGTCAAATATTCAATAATGTGCAAATATTACTCATGAATTAAACGTGCAAAATTTACGTAGCATTACTACAACATTGAGCGTAAGAGTATAAACGATAACAACTAATTAAATAGATAACTAGAAGATAAATCAACACTAGACATCAATTACAACACAATACAACATTCAGCTCTTGTTTCACTTAAGACACATAACTTACCATCTTGACGGTTTTTGTGGTAAGTTGCTGGAGCGTATGAAGGCAGCGTGGAAGAGAGAACACAACATATATAGACTCATTACATTTGCATTTCAAGTGCAGGAGTGCAGAGCACAGAAGCTGCTTCTGCTGCTGCTCTCCTGTAAGAGGCTAGCAACGCAGTACTTGACCAGCCCCTGAATTCATGTACAACCCCTTAATACGTGCCTGAACACTAACTTATCAAGTGCTCGCTGCCAGAGTTTTATCAACTAGAGATAAGTGGGCAAAAATGAATATTTTCTCGAGCATTATTGTTGATCCAATTAGTGATTCTGTTATTCAAAAATGGAGGTTATTCAAATTTAAATTAACTAACGAGATGCTTTATCAAATGTCAGTGTACAGAATTTAATAACATAATTTTTCATATGTCATATTTAATTTTGCGACTAAATTTTATTAATTAAATTTGTGAAAGTATTTTAGTTTAACATGTTATATAAAACGAGTGTAAGTTTGGCATAATGTTTATACTTATTATCGTGCTCAAGTTACAAGTTCAAGTAAATATAATACAGTTTTAAAGAGCATAGGCGAGGTTTAAAATAAATTGCAACAAAGATAAAATCTTTCGTGTACCTGACTGAGAAAATGAAACGCAATAGAACATAAACTATTCTAAAGATATAGCGCCATATTTTTATATTCACGGTTTATTATCACAAGGCGCACGCAACGAATTTACGCCAAATTATTTTCAAGTGAAATAAAATTATAAGCTACAATAAAATTAGAGTGGATTGCGAGATGCGGCGCGCTGCGCAAAACAAAATAATAATAATAATTCAAGTTGGATTAGCGGTAATAAAACGCTGAAATCCTCGCCTTCAGGCAACGAAACAAATTCGATTCTGAGAAAAATTAATGCGACTTATATATCACTGTAATCATTATCCGTGGAATTGGAAATCCCGGCTTCGGCCTAAGAGAAACGACACGTAATTGATGACGCAATAATGGAATTATTTATTTGACACTTACTGATGCCAATGCTTTCAAATGTTCTCTCCCTAAAGATACGCATTCATACTGTCAATAGAAATCTGTGCAATTAGCACCCATGTTAGAAGACTACCTTTTTATAGAGCTAACTTTTACAATTGCCTCAGGAACAGATCAAACCTTTCAGACCACGGTACATCAAATCATTTATCTTTAATAGCCAGCTGTATAACTTTCACTCAAATTTTAAATATAAAACATATAATCTAATATTTGACAGCGTTTCATAATTCATTTGATTCATGAAATAAATACATATTTAACAAGACAATGTTAGCAATTGCCTAGAGCTATAAAATGTCAGTCGGTCGAAGTATTGTTATATACTTTATTTTATACAAACTTTTTTAAGTTTCTAATATTTATTTATTTATTCTGTATAACAGGAACTTAATTTCAATTACAGAACTCATCGGGCCGCAGTATGTTAGTTTATTTTTTATATATTTTTAGCTTGAGTGGGATTCGAACTGCTATTGAAAATTTTGGATATGGTTATAGGTACACTTTTAAAAGAAATGAAACAATTAGATTTTCATAATCACTGTGTCATACAGAAACTATAAAGTCCCTTACTAATATATTCATATATTAAGTGATTAATTTGTTTTTCGTTTCTATTATTAATATAATTTTATCTAAGAATAAATATTATCTGTGACAATTTTTGCAAGCATTAATAATAGTATATCATTTACCGACATTTACTATGGCAAAGTACTAATGCTAATGTGATGATATATTTATTTATTTTAATATTAGTTAGAGATTCTGAAATCTAAGAATCCACGTTTATGTCATTGTTGATTTCCTTAAAACAATATACTATTGTTGTACAATGATGAAATTTTTTATCAGAATAGATGAGAGAAGCGCAGCATTTTAGCCTGCTAGGTAAAGAAAGAACAAAACACGTTGGGATGTAACTTATGCATTGTTTATACGACATCATGAATATCCGTATAAAATAAAGACAAATGCAAATAAAACTGCAAGATTTACGGCGTTTATTAAAATAAAAAGATCGAGCAGAAGTTAGAAGCACAAGGCAGGCAAACTGTTGTGGAATTCCTGCGGGGCGCACAACTGCCGTAAAATAGTAAGATATATTGGAAATTTACCCGACTGTAAAAAGAAATACGCCCTATAACTTATACAGCTCCACTGGCCGACATTACACCAATACTCGCACTGCTATTCCTCATAAATACAGAAATGAATTTCTCACTCAACATGCTGAATTATTCGAGAACACCATCATTCATGGGCTGTCTTCAGAACGCATTACACTTACTTTAATTCCACACCAAATACATCATACTGCCTTGATCTTGACCTACATTCGCTTGCAAAGAAACCTACTTACGTATTGCTGTATAAAACAACACCATATGATTTATAGCTAATTACATCATCTTTCCTTCAATTTTACGGACTGCGTATGTGAAAACTATCGGATTCGTTCTTAGCTACTCATCTAACAGTTCGTTGAGATACTAAATCAAAGTACGTGTTTCAGAACAAAGAAATAAATGAAATATAGTATTTAAATAAAATACTTGAAATTTGAACAAAACAAACATCGAAATATAATTAATTTCCAGGTGACAATGATTTATTTGTTCGATAATAATAATAACCTCACATTTCTAAGACTAAGAAAACATTTATCTAAATATGGAAATTTCTTTTACAAATAAATATATTAGTATTTCCTTGTTCATGTTCTGATGCTGAAGGTATTTTTATGTCTGTGCGAATTGTAGCTTGGTATGTGTGTAGGCTGTAGGTATGAATGTTTCAGTGTGAAAGTTATGTTTGCGCAACTTAAGAGAATGTAATTACGTGAGACGGCGCGCTTAAGCGACGCGATATAAAAACACAACAGCGCGTCACGTATGAGGGGAGACAGGCTAAAAGCAGAGCTTACAGCAAAAACAACAAAATTTAATTCCGAAACAAAAAAATAAATGAAAAGAAAACATCTAAATTTTCGGAGACGTTTCTGCATGAAGCTGGGCTGGGCGAAGTGATTACGATCTAAATTAAAAGATATGGCTGGCGTCACGGGCCAACATTTCTTAATTCTTTTTTACAGGGAGATGATGGCCCATAAGTCATTCGCGACGTCCGAATGCCAGCTTTCATTTTTATCTTAATTATAAATCGCCGTGTTACGAACGAAAAACAGACTGTCGTCTTCATGGCACTCGTGATTTTAATAAAGATTTCACACGTTCAGAACTTGTAATATATAACAGTAGCAAAACAGAGGTGTTTGCATGTAATCAAGTTTTTTTCGAATTCTGTGTTCTGTTTTAAATATTATCAGCACGGAATGTTGTTACGTTTGATGGCTTATCCGATGGAATGTAGTTTAAAACTGCGATTTTACCCTCAACTGCAGCTTAACTTTTTTATTTCCTC
This sequence comes from Pterostichus niger, assembly GCA_947425015.1. Lineage (NCBI taxonomy): Eukaryota > Metazoa > Arthropoda > Insecta > Coleoptera > Carabidae > Pterostichus > Pterostichus niger. Next base: position 19,109,829 of record OX380338.1, on the reverse strand, counting down.
ACGTACGTACTACATAACCATTCACTTAACATTCTCTCACATTTTTTCAGGTCATTAGAAAATAAAGTTATTTCATTACAAGCTCAAGGAAATTATGGAAGTTACGCTATTAAAATTCATTAGCTCAGTGGCGATGAGTTTAAAAAGTAATGTTATATTTACTATTTATGCGACATTATATCAATTTATGAGGTCAGAAGTAGAATATATGTATATGTTGTATAATAAAGTTTGAGAGGAGGTAAGCCAACTATAAATTCTAAAGCACTGAAAATCTATTTAATAATACATTTTCCGCTAAACCTTCAAAACCTCATTTGACCCTCTGAAACATTAATGTGTCCATTTTGATAATCAACTGGACACGTAACATCAAGTAATTAATAATATTTATATATTCAATCCGCTTTAGCTCACCTATGCTCTGCTTATATCCACTCATAATCACATGGCATGCTTCTAATTGTAGGTAGGTAAATTATTTTGAAATACATTTTTATCTGCATATCTTTCTAAATGATTCCATTTTTTATATATGATGCAAAACAATATGTACTAAAGTATTAGATATAATTTTGATGCGATATATTAGGCCACTTGACAGTTTATCGGATGACTGCAGTCTATAGCTAATATAAATCATAAAGATAAAAGAGAGAAGAAAGTGTTAGCAAGCTCAAGCATAACCATTTCTCCCACGCCATATGATTAAATCCTAGTATATGCCATTTTGTTTTATTTTATGTCGTACGTATGCCACTTAAATAAATTTACATTCAATAGTTTTTTTTTCATATCTTCATGATCAGTATAATTTTAGCAAATGATTGAACTATAAATCAAGTATAATTATTATATTTCGACAGATGCGAATTTATCACTAACTAGAATTTAAAATTTGACATCAATGTTAAGTTCCCTTGCTATGATTGATCAAATAAAATTATAAAGAGAAAAATTGGGATACCGCCAGGATTTAAATCTGGGATCTATGAACTCCGGTTATATACTTTAAACAAACAAAGTTATGGCCGCCTCTAATTAATATATGATTTTATTCTAATTTTTCTTTCTATTTTTATTGTCATCGGTAGCCTCGATCACAAATTGATTTCCATTAATTAAGTATTCACTTAAAAAAAATTCTAATTAAATATAACAATGATTGATATTGATCATACCGGCCGATAAACTCAAATAAATGCAAAAATAACTCATTCAATTATTTTTTAGAAACTTAACAAATTTTTAATTGTAACATCATCTTTCCGAATTACTGTGAAGATTAAAAAATGTCCTTACCGTGATAACGGAGTTGACGTTAATCATATCCGGGTTGATGGGTTCAGATCCATTGTACCAGGTGACGTTGGCTGCGGGCCGAGCGCCTGATACCTTACAAGAGAGCAGTACGTTACTCCCCTGCACCACGTGACTCCTCACGCCCGACAGCTCCAGACTCGTGGGTGGAACTGCAAGCAAACAAACAATCTATACTGACCATGCTACAACAAAAGATTAAAGTATAACCTTCACATCACCACAAAAAAAATACGGTTAAATTAAAAACATTATAGTTCAATGATGGTTTTTATGAAAGCGAAATAATTCTGAAAATAACTTAACTCGAGATTAAAAGTTATCTCATTAATATTTTCAAGTTACCTCACTAATTCAATTTCCAATATAACTGTCATACAGATTTTATGAATTATGTGATATTAAAGAATTATTTAGCGTTTAGCTACTGCAAATTCAATTATTAGTATAATCTATCTTTCGCTATATACACATTTCAGGAAGAATGTTGTGCTATTCACATTTTTACAGAAAGTAATCCTGGCCGGCGTAATATAATGGGTAACTATGGTAAGTTACTTAACCCATCTGTCTTCTGACCGTGATAACAAGCAAGTAATTTTAATTCTGAATATCGATATCTAAAATTTATTGAGTAAAAAATTTTAAAATCCAAAAGATTTTAGTTCTTTTTAATAAGCCGAAAAATTGTTAAAATGATATCAAGGCTTTAGCGAAAATAAAGAAAGAAAATTAAAATTTTCATCTATTTTCTTTTTTATTATTAATAGTTGGTGATGTTTCGGCACATTATTAAAAATATTAATAAAAAGTAAATTAGAATTTAAATTTTTTTTTTATTTTCACTAAAGCCTGATATCCATTTAACAAAATAAAATTTATTGAAATAAAAATAATATAATCTGCATTAAACAAATGCAGATAGATAGATAGAGTAGATTCATTAATAAAAATAAAATATTAGCTATGTGCGTTTGTGTTTTTTTTTCTAAAATTCATTTTAATTTTTACATTTGGTCAAAAAATTAAATATTTGACTTTTGGTAAACGAATCAAGAAGTAGAGCAATAGTTTTATGACTATTTGTTTATAATTTAGATGGTTAAAAAAATAACACGTCATAAATCAAAAATAACATTGGTTCGTTGAAGTTCCGTGCTACGTGCAGCGCACACCACTTCTTGTACGTGAACCTCGTAAAGGCAAGGCGGAAACAATTTTTCGTCATAACCAAACGTGTCAACCTATAATAACGAAGAGTGTTTAGTAATAACTAGTTTTATATATAAGTATTTCACGAGCAAAATAAAACAAAAGTACACCTATTTGATTACATCATAACAGTAAACAAAAGCAGAAGACTAACAGTTGATCAGAGAGAAAAACAAATACATCGCACGAAACGTTGAATTCATGGCACCTGAGCAATATTGACAATAAGCTACGAAAAATCAATTCGGCAATAATGCCGTGAAATTGACGTTGATGCCTGTACGTGACGTTTATGATTTGACACAGAATTGCACTTATCATGTTAAAATTTTATTATACAAATACGTGACGATGAACTGGAACAAACGTTTAGCTGTTTAGCAATTTGAAAGCAGCACAAAAACAGTGACGTGCTGTCAAAGTGCTTCTATTAACTATTTTTGAAAAGTTTTAGTACAGGAAATCTTCAACAGTTTATAGTAGCATTTAAACACAGTGATATTATGTTTTTAATTAATTGAAGGCAGTGTTGTTTGACCTAGCGAACATCTATATATAAAATCATCATATTATCATTGAACCACAACTGCTCTAAATAAAATACACTACTGTTGCAACACAGGACTTCGTCAATCACATACAACTGAATTTATAATCATTTTGAAAAATGTTTCAAATAAAACTTGCTTTGAAACAAACTATGATTCATTTTAGTTATTACGGATTTTGTTTGCAAAATATGTTTAAATATAAAATTTTATTTGAAAACTTAAACAGGTATTTAAGAGGCTGAGACTGACTTTTTTTAAATATAAAATATGAAGCTTCACTTAAATCTCAAGATCAGTGAAAATTGTCATCACAATACTTTCTCTATCTTAAATGTAGAATTCATAGTAAGTAGTCATAATAATAGTTAAATAATAATATTTTTAGTCCGAAAATTCTAATTCCATTCCCACAGCCGAGAAATTTTACTGCACATTTAAAATTACCCCCGTGGCTCGCGTTACATTAACACCTTTGCAGGCCGTGATTAGAAGACTGGTAACTGCTCTTCACGCATAAAATATATCACATATCGAAATCTGCTACAGCATTATTGCTATAACCAATAATGAGGAAAAAGCGTAAAATGTAAATAAATATAGACATAAAGCTTTCTCTTTCAAAAAAGGATGAAATAATCATTTAGCAATAGCAGTGATCAACCCTTTAGTTTCATGTGGGGCAACGTTGCGTATTTAATTAGTAATCACATATCATGTGTAAAAATACATTAATTATTGACCGGTGTTAAAGCGATGACCTATTTTGAAATAAAGCCAATTTATAATGAGATAACATTATCTATTATCAGAAGTGGAAGAACAAAAAACTAATAAAAAGGGAAGAATTTAGTTGAATATAAAACTTTTATCTTAAATTTTCTGGTTATTATGAAATATTATGCTTTTGATGAATCTAAAATAATATGAAAATGGTATTTTCAAGATTATATTTTAAAATTTAAGACGCAAGAGTCGAAAACTAGCGACTGTATTCGGCCCGTGGCCTTACCAATTTCTTTTGAAAAATTTAAATTAAAACTACTCGACTGGAATGAATATAATTGTGATATAGCATTATATAAAATAAATAAATATATCATCACGCCTTTTACCCATTACTGGGTGTAGCACTCTGCAGAAGTAGATCTCGGTAAGTGATATATTTCTTCGCGTGAAGTGCGGTTACCAGCCGTCAAATCACACCCCCCTCCCAAAATATTAGTAGAGGAGAGGGCACAGGGGTAGATTTAAATTGGTGAAAATTGTTTGTCGGCTGTGGGGATCTAGCCAGGATTTTTAAGATTCACAGGCTGACCCGATGCCACTGAGCCACCTACCCCATAAAATGTATAGAATTATTAAATTGTGATATCGCCATTGATATATTATTGTGAATAACCCAAAGATTAGATAATAGTAACCAAAGACGAAGGCAGTGCTGTCAGAGGGTTTTATTAAAAATTGTGCAATAGTTCAACAAAATATTACTATGCAGCTGCTATTTCTTGCAGGTCACTACAATAATACAATATTTTTAAAAAAGTCGCTATTATCAATATTATTTTTACAAATGTTTCAATACATCTTATTAGAAATAAAACATGAAAGTTAAAATAAAAATATTTATTGACAAAAAAAAATCAGAACAAAAATATCTCTTATTACATTTTTATTTGTCTGTATTTACTACATTTAAATTTGCGACCCCTGGTGTAGAGAAACCTACCTTATATAAATAATCCAGTGGTAGTATTCATAAAATTATTATTTAACGAATCATTTAAGTAATGATTTATTAACTTATGAGGTCCATTCGTTTAGAATGAACAAAAAAATATTCAGGATTAAAAAAAATATATACAGGGCCAATTTTTATGATTAAATATGTTTAATTCATGAAATAGAGGCAAAATTGACAATTTATAATTATATTTAATTATTGCCATAAGAAATAAAACAAATAGCTTTAATATTTGTGTTGATAGATTTATCAAATTTGTATCATATTTGTATTGATAACTATAATTAATAGTACAGAAAACATGTAACACAAATAAAGTAGACACCCGAAATGTACGACATCAAAGTGTAGTTATTTACCTTCGTAATAAAGCGTTAAAGAATTATTCTTAACATGGATTCGTGTAATAAAATGTCTACAAAATATTTGCTACATAAAATATAGCATGGTATGAAATGACACGAATAATTATTTAGGTACATTGAAAAACTTTGTCGAAAGATGGATCATAAAACTATGGACCATAATCGTTCATCTGCTTTAAATGACCGAAACGAACGGCACTGGTAGTAAACGCATCGGAATTTTGTTTTTCCAATAAATCGAAGTGGACGGCAAGCGTTCCGCTAAACCCGAAATTGGACAGGCACTGATTAAAATAAATTTATGGGTGCAATTGTTTGTAGCTAGTCAGTTCCACAGCCGCCTCGGACCCTCTCTGCGTCGCATAGTATCTATCAATGCTAAAAGCGCTGTTCAAATTACGAGGTGTACTCTGGTGGCAGCGCGCGTTATCATTTGAAAAATTTACACGCATCAGATACGCAGCTCTCCGCAGTTTTGTATCTATTTCGCTTCGCTGGAATTGGAAACGCGTCAATAACTGTGATTGCTTTATGATAACGATGAGCGCTGGACGTTTTATGGTAACTAACTTTATTAGGGAGGCTTATTACTTTCGCAACGATTTAATGCTTCGCAGTTTATTTTAAAACATGCCTTTTTTGCTGTTCTCTCACTCACTATATTGACTATGAAATTGGATTTCTATTTTAAAAGCTTGTTGATTGCCAAATGAAACAACCAATTTTTTAATCATCAGCCACTTAAAAACATTAAATATTTATAGTTATAACAAATATATGAATAAAAAATTTCAGTTTATAAACTCAACGTTTTTGCGGAGCTGTTGATAATGGCCGCAATATAATCGAAATATTGTGGACTTTCTAAAGCTTCAAATCCGATTATTATAAATTTAAATTCTACCATTGGGATTGCCTTTTTTATTTATTTATTTATTTATGCTACTCGGTACAACAAGAACTTAATCCCAATTAAAACACAGTATCTGGATTCATCGAACTACATTGTGTTAGTTTACATAATGTTAGCTTGACTAAAATTCAAAATGCCGTACTATCGGACTTTTTTCTTCACAAATAAGGATACAATCTCTATGATAATGATATTTTTGCATATAAAATACGATTAATAATTGTTAAATCATAACCCCCAAATATGTAAGTGGAAGGGGTGCCACAGTGGTAAGTTAAAAGTGGTTAAAAATTTAAAATCATTTTTTGGTTGTGGAAATCTAATTCTGATTCTTAGTTTGATAAAAACCATACATACAAATTATTATGGTTTTAGTTTATGGTTAATTTAGATATTCGACTAGCTGTAACAAGCAAGCATTAACGAGTTCGAATCTCGTTGATTTCAGAAAGAAATACAACAGCGCCAAAATGGTTCGACATTCAGGATCCCACTTTAAACAATAGATTCTGAACACTGTAAATGGGATTAAATTTCAACTGTAAAACAAAGCGAATAAATAAATATTCGTGTCCACAATACTATCAACGCCTTGTTGACAATGACAATATTTAGGTACAATTTGAAACAAACAAACACTTTGTTTATCTTCAATCTGATATTCAAAACTTTTTATTGCGAAATGGATGTGACAGGTCTGCGGGTGTAAAGTACAATTTCTCTGGTGAAATAATTGTAACAAATTCCGGTAGTAAATCATTCGAGAAGATCATAAATAACAAAGAGTAGTATTAGTAGCGAGTGGTATCCGTATCCGTATTCCTATCCTAAGCGCCGTGCCGAAGCCAAAGACGATGGCACGACAGATAAATAGCACTCAGAGGGAAGCGGAGGGTAAGGGAGGGAATGATTATATATTTAAAAGGCGGACGGAAACCCAGGCGGGACGAGACACGAACTTGCTTCCGCATTCGACAAATTACAAGCCCGTTTTTCGTCCTAACGTGCACTTGGCCATAATTAAAACGTTTGTTTAACCTATTTGGATGCCAGATGCGCGCTCGATTCTAGCACGATGGCGTGTTATTATATTCTACTTTACCTGAGACTCCGACGTTATTTATTTTCAAGGCGTAGCAGAAGAACTATAGGTATATACATATTTTACATACATCCTTCATTTGAAATTACAAGCATGTTTACACAAAAAATTGTTTTAGCAGAATATCAAGCAACTAATAAAATTATTAACTTTAAATGATCATAAAATACGTAAATTATGCCTTAAGCTGATAAAACCTTGGATATTTTTACAAACATATATTTTTTAATATTTTTAAAATTAGAGATAAATGCTATGGCGACGAAATATTCTTCTAGATAGTATAGGCATATTTCTTTTTCAAAAATAGTTAATTGTGAACGTCTACAGAATTGTATAAATATATTATTAAAAATAAGAACGTTGTATTAAATGATGATAGTTATTTTATTACCAAAAATGTTTGACTACCATACTACGGCTCCATGAATTCGAACTCAATTGTAATTGGGATTAAGTTCCCGTTGTACAGAGCAGTGGTGTGCAGTCTATGGAAGCGTTGAAAACAGTGCTCTTTAGAATTTTGGAATCTATTTGTTTGATTTTTTTATTGTATCCATTTTTCTTCAATATTTATCATTATAAATAAAAAAATTAAAGGAAATTTAATATAAAATTTAGAAATTGGACTGTTTGTATCCATTTTTTCTAAACTATTATTATTAATTTAACTACATTTTTAAATATTTATTTGTATTATCTATCATACTAAATAAATAAATATTATAACATTATACTTTTATCTATTTTTAAGTGTGTCATTCCGCAAAATCTATTATTTATCTACAATATTGTAGATATGTTTGTATAAATATTTTTATCCATAAAAAATAAAATAATGTTTAGAATATACCGAATTTCTGGTGCTTTAATTGATTTAACAAAACACTTGAATTTTTAATTTTTCCAAACTTTAAATTGAAAAAACTTCAAATAAGTCTTCAATATATTTGAAAGGTTTATAAATAAAACAAACTTTTTAATTTCGAAATATTAAAACATTTTCTTCATCTATGCCTGAATCCAGGGAGTGATTACTTCCGCGCATCGGGACGTTCGTAAGCGGCGACAACCAGGTTATTAGCAACAGTGTCACGTAGCCGTGTAAGTGCAATAACTTTCAGCAATTTTCATTGCGTTAAATGACATTATTACACGCGTACATATTAATGAATGTGTTGGCTCGGCGAGAATTCGGAGCCGTGGGACACGATATTACATAATGGAAATTACATATATACATACATCGGGAGAATCAAAGGGTTTAGGAAGGCAAGGATTTCGCTGAAATGTGTGTGGTTCCGAGAGTTCCTTTTTAATGAATTTATGGAATCTGGTAATTAAATAATATCATGAATAATATAAGATAGAATTATTTTACTGCTCGGTACATTTGCAGAATTTTGATTTGAATATATTTCATGAAACACGTTGAAAACCGGAAATTTATTCACATTAAACATTCAGCTAGATGTTTTTTTTCGAAATTCTATCTTTTTAATTTTCAGTGAAATTTTTGCATGTATTATTTAAAGAAATACTTGAGCATTTGTTAGTCTTTTATAATATTTAGCAGATAAATTTTACTAATTTTTTATACAAATGCTTATTTTTGATAGCATTACCTGCTGCTTTCAAAAAGAGTTTAATAAAAATGTTTTTATGATAAGATACACAAAATATAGAGCTTCTCTTAACAATACAAATTCATACACACACAAACACAAAATTGTGGATAAGGATGAATGTATTTCCCCAAAATAAAATAAAGTACATTTTGACTAATAATAAATATTATTTATTTACGACCGTGTGTAAAGTTGACTTAGTTCGTAAAATGATTATTTAATAACAAGATGTCATTAGGATAGAATTGTCCAACAATGCAATGGTTAAATCAATTTTGCAGTATTCTAGAACGGCATTTAGGACAATAATTTTTATATTTTTGCTAATGTTCTCGGTTGCAGATAAAATATTGTACGATACATATATGTAAAACGTCATTAGTTACTCGTGGGTCTCAATACACTCGCTTCACTAGCGTTTTAACACTGACCTGCTAGTAATTAAGGATTAGCTTTACATACTACTATCGTATCATTTCTGGTAACCTATTCTAATAAAAATTTCAAGTTTTCATGATAAGGCTTGTGCCTGTGTAGATATTTGTCTGAAACAGATTTTGGGATCTCAGAGAATTACAATTAATTATGTCTTCAAATTGCTTATAATATTATAATAAAAGTCACAGGTCTATTTTTTTATGTGGTAAAACTTTCTGATATCGGCTATGCGATTTGATGCTAATCAATATAAATGAATTCAAAATCTTTCTTTATGGAGGAGAAAGGGGAAGTTAAATATTGTAGTACGCTTCAGATTTATTCATAATCAAGCCAATATGGTTAAGTTATGCAACAAAAAATGAAGGTGTCAATTTAAATTAATATATTTCAATTATAATATATTTTTTCGAAAACTGTCATATAATGTTAAAATTTACATCAACTATCAATACGCGAAATGAGTGTTTTTTGTATACAGAACGCAAAAGACTTTTGCATGCAGGATGCAAAAGTTTTTTGCATCCTGCAATTTTTTGATAGAAGAAAGGCTCACAATTTAATAAAATTTGTTACTTTATTTTTTTGCTTAGAAACAATTCTTTAACAAAATTTATATTTAATGTTCCAATTGAGCAATTATTCATATTTATCCCGCTTGAGGAAGCTAACTGGTGTACTGGAATAGTTTCTTGAGAAATGAAATGCGAAATTCAATGCGAATCCCAATAAATCGCAGAAAAAAACTAGAACGTTTGTTTGGTTTCTATTGCCAACCAGCTGTCAATTGCTGGTCAGAGAATACCAGATTTGATAGCAATTATATTACATACATTATTGTCATGGAGACATTAGATGTCACATTAATTAATCTTAAACGTCAAAATTTTCTTATTACATTATTACTAATTTTGGGACATAGTTTTCGAAAAAACATTGTTTGATACTCGATTGCGAAATGCTTTTGCAATCTAGAATCAAAAATAACTATTTAGAATTACTTAATATGAATTATAATTATATGTGTCAAGATGAGCATGTTGATGTGGACTGATTTTTTTTTCATTAATTTGTTGATGAATCTGTTAGTGGATGTTCTTTGAATGTTTCAGGGGCTCGTGCTACTCCATTTAATAGAATACAGCGTGATGCTATGTATGTATGTATGTATGTATTATATTAAGTCTAGTACTTCATTTACGTCAAAGAAATGATAAAATGTATATTTAACAGATAAATTGACTTGACACACTACGCAATTGAGTAGTGTCTGAAATTAATTATAATACGAGCCTGTCAATGCAATAATAGAGTAAATACCAGAGCTCCTTTCGCATTTGCTAATTCACACATTGTTCATTCATGCTTGGTGCCACTCTACATTCCATTTTTCCCCGTAACCGAGAGTCCCAGCATGTAAACTCTCCCCTGCATTGGCGATGTGAATATATCGAAATGATTGCAATACCAGCTCGTTGTGAATACAATTCAGCTATTTCGCGCCACAAAATCATAATTTTATTGTTCTGTGTGCGGCCGACGGACGTTGCATTGTTTGGTGCCGGATGGCAGCTCGCGATAAATAAAAATAGCAGCATGACGTCACAGAGATGTGCGTTTGTTTGTGATTTTTTATGTTCGTGGGATTTTAATTCAGTGCAGTCGTGTGTACCTGGTTTTGTGTTATTAATTCGTGCTGTGTTTCTCGATTGAACTTTTATTTGTTACATTGTTAGGTTTGACAGTTCTAACTGATTTTGCTTTATGAATTTGGTAAATTTTTGTGTTGTGCATATTTGACTACAATAAAATAAATATTGGTTTCTAGTTTTTACATAAATGTATTGATAAAAACAAACTGAATCATTGTTTCTTTTGTATACAAATAATAATCCTAATATCGGTACATTGAAATTTAAGTTTTATAAAATATAATGGAATTAAGCATAATTTACCTATTTACTAGCTAATCCTCTTACACACCTGAAAATTAATTCCAATTACAGTACAGCGGATCTACTGCTTATAAGCTCTTACATGCTCGTCTTTTTTTGTGTCAGCAAACTTTCGTTCGGAAAGAAATTGTTTCAACTACGAAATCATACACTGGTATGTATTTGCCATGATGTAATATAGACATGGTTAATACAGAGGTAGAACTATACCGAATTGATATTGACATGATAATACATGTTACTATTGCTTTATGGTAAAGTCGTTGTTAATGTTTTCCAACTTAAATCATTACTATGGGACCGGATGAGTAGTCGCTTCTATATTCATGGCCAATGCGCTAACGCTTATTATAGCCGTTTCATTCCATTGTTTTGCCATATAAAAATTTGTCGTGAGTTTTTTAACAGATTTGGTACTTCAGGTAATGCCATCTAGTGATTTTTATTTCAATTAAAACACTTTAAAATATTTGACAATTAAATTTTATGTGGTAATATACATTTACTATGACTATTTTCTTTATACATTCAATATTATTTGGTTAGGTTACGTTATATTATTTACGACGTATCTCGTCAGAGGCGGTAGTTAACGTGCTCGCTCTGTAAATTTGAAACTAGGAATTTTAATGACATATGAAACTGCCATAATAAGCGTAGCGCGATGCAATGAAGTTAGCCATGCTATATTTTATCAATATAGGTATCTAGCGACATGACGCAATTTTACATTAATTTAACTATATTAACAAAAGCATAAATAAAATTGTAGTCGAATAAATAAAGAAAATACCAAATGCAGCTTATACAGAATACTTGTCATAAAAATAATAATATACATTGTTTCCAGCAGAGACACCGAGGAAAAATATTTGAATTTGTCATTAAACTGACAACAGAGCATTGTGATCTTTCTTTAACCGTTTCTCTCGTTTATTCGGAATTCTTTCTACTATGCATGTCTTCTATCTTCGTGAAACTGATAGTTAATTTTGATGTTGTTATGTTTACGTTGGCTATTTAATATATTATTATTTCTTATATAGATAAAATGATTGTTATCTTTGATAGGTTTAAACAAATCAATGAGGGGAAAGTCAAACTGAATGTTGTAGATCAGGAAATCGTACCAGTGGCAATCAAACTTATAACTAAGATACTCTTATAGTTTATTTACTTTTCTTTCTGAAATTTAAACTTCATTTATAAATTATTCTAAATGATAAAGTAGAACATATATGTGACTATAAATATATGTGAGCTCCACTGTTTCAGTTTCACATTTTCTTAAGTCCGATGTTACATTTGTTTAAATCATTACGGCTTAATGAATAACAATTAAGACTTTCAAAAACTGTATATTGTTTTCAATTTAGGTGATGTTTCATAATTTGTTTTTTTTTTAAATTAGTGAAGAACCCTGTTGCTGACTGATGTAGGCATAACATTATGTGTTTATTTGGACAACCTATACTCTTTAACCCTGGATATAAATCATTTAAATTATTTTTTATATTTCTATTAAGTAATATATTTATTATACTGTTGCTTAAGGGTGAACATAGGGACTTAACATGTGACATTAGTTTTATGCAATTTCCTGTTCTCCTGTTCATTTTTACGGCAAAACCTGTAGTATTAAAAGTTGTCTATTTTCATATTGTCTTCTTCACCATGTTAAAAACGAAGTGACTATATTTTTGTTAAATCGTAAACAATAGTCATACTTTCTTTTTGACAAATGCGTCAAATGTCATTTTTTAAGTTATCTACTATTTAACAAAAATACAGCTAATTTTTTTAAAAATTGTATAGTGATAAATGCAAACAAAAACAAATATTTAAAAAACCGAATGAGTTTTACTTTATATAAATACATATACACAAACTAGTCAGTAGTCAGCTACCCTTTTTATTATTTGTTTATTGTTAATTTAATTTCATTATTTATAATAAACTGGAAGTTGTGGATCTTTTTCTACAAAGAGAAACATTCTAAAAAAAATCAAGTATAAAACTGGAACTGTGCCGCCAAAAGAGGAACGTGAGCGTAGGAATCAAACCGGAGTTCATAAAACCATAATTTCGGCTCGATACAACGGAGCCAGCCACTTCATAAAACACACATTACATTTATTATTTAGTCTGTATCTAAATAAAATGAAATTGTAAAACAAATAAAACGTGGAGATTTACGTTTTGTAAAGATTACAGAAGTGAGTAGAATGTTGAAATGAGATCAAATTAAAAGTTAGACCCACCAAATAGAATTAAAAGTAAAATTACATTTAGTTTGTAAACTAAAGATTAAAACTTTGTTAGTTGCTAATAGGATAATAGACATAGGGATTATTTAACAAAATTCGGATTATGTTTACTAATTCTAAGACTATTAAAACCTAGATATTTTTTTATCGTATTTTAATTTAAAGTTATAGACTTACCACTGACATCTGCTCGCAACCAGGATACGATGGGGTTGTCCAAGGCGTCGCTTTCCACAATGCAGCGGAACACAGCGTAAAGGTCTCCACGCTGTAACGTAAGTCGAAGCTTACTTCGAGCTGTCCCTACACCATGAGATCCTATTTCGTTCGAATACACTCCTGCAACAAAAATTTAATCAATAATTTTATTAGTTATTAATGGGCAGTGGAAATATTTTTTTTCAGTTTTAGTGGAGTAGCTAAATGTAATACATCGCATAAATATTTTTCAAAGTATTTAAATTTTACCATGCCAGTTTGCACCAATAAAACTTAAATTTCATGTCTGATTTAAATAAATACTGCGCGCCATTTTATGTAAAAATTTAATTTCTTATTTATTAAGTTGTAATTTAGTACTGAATTGATTGAATATATCGTCTGTTAAGTTATTATACATGGCCCGGATATATATGCTGGTTTCCAAAGCAAAACGGGAGACCAAATGTAACAAAATTTTATCGCAAGATGGATTTTTTTCTATATTGTTCAAGTTTTCATATAAACAAATTTTGGTTGTTCCAGTTAATTTTTTGCCAGGGGCAATAAAAGAAAACAAATAAATTATCTGTAAGAAATGCTTTTAGCGGCCATTGTTAGAACTTATTAGTTCCCGGCTTAGTATTTTTAGTCCTTGTATAATAACATAGGCGACAGAATATGATTTATATATTTCTCTAACAAAAAATTGTCAGTAAAGGAACATGCCGCTTGATTCTGAGATAAAGCATATTGAAATAATGTCAAGTAGTCTACATTGCTGTTAAACATTTAATTAGATAATGTCAAACTTTTATATCTTTCTATGTTATCGAGTCTAACAAAAATAGAACATAAATAGTGATCATCAATAGTTCACTTTTAATAGATCTTATTGTGCCGCAAATCTGTGTGACTGTGTGTTCTATTAATCAATATAGCTAAAAATATTAATTAAATTATTTTCATATTATGATCCTGATATAATAACCATATTTAAATAAAATATTTATCCAGCTTCGTATATATTCTTGGTTATACAACTATTGACATTTTTTTTAACTAACACAGTAACTACAGATATTTAGTAATATGTTACACATTTTATCACAAGTAATAGTACTATATTTCTAGATTTTATTGATAAATAGTTTTCACGAAATTCTTTTGCCACAAGCAAAAATGTATCCACAGAAAATCTGAGAGCCCGTTTGCTAATTGGTAAGATAATTTCCCGAGACAAATAAAATAAAATAATATTGTGTCAAATCATTTACTTGGTGATGGGATTTTACTATAGGAGCGTAATTTTAGCCACTAAGTTATTATCAGTATAAAACTGTGCTTATTGTTTGAATTTTAAAATGTTTTGTATTATGATTATTTGAAAATAGGCCAAGGAAAATTATCATCATAAAATTGATAAGTAAATTTTATCTGTCAATTTATATTTTATTACAATAAATAAAATTGGTGATATGTTAAAAATCAACGAGCTAGAGTTTAATTACTCAATAACTGCAATAAATAAAAATGTTAACGACTATAATATTTTTAAAATAAATACAGCCAAATGCCTCCATTGTGACGAATGTGTATTTTGAAACATAATAGTCATTTTACACACACAAGGGGACTCAATAAACTACAATAATCGTAATTGTTGATCAAAAATAATATTTGAGATAGAAATTATTTGTGAAACAATATAAAGTGGTAATTCCAATATATTACAGTGGGTCAGTTCTGTATGTTTATAAAATATAGTAACTCGACCGCACGTAGCACTAATATTGAATGGCTCACAAATAATACAGTTCAGTAGTTAATATGTGCAGTGTATTCACTACATTTCATCAACATGGCCTAGTCATTGTTTTAATTAAACATGAGAGCGTGATTGTTCGTTCGTTATTTGTTATTTTATGGCTTCTCCGGTTATTTTAAATCAAACCGACTAGCTCGGATTTTGTTTTGTTCACATGCTCTCTGACTTCTGCAAACGTATTACTTTAATTAAAGCATCTGACTAAAGCGTGTAATCCAATTAAAACTGCTGCAGTTATTAGAACAGCCGTGATGCCACGAAGCGAGGATGCGGTGCAATTTTCTTCGTGAAATTTTGATATTATAATGTGAAAAATACAACTGATACCGCTGACGACGCTAGGTTATTTCAATATTGAAAATGCTGTGCATCATATTGTTTCATGCAGCTGCAGATTATAATTGAGATATGATACTTTGTGAAGGTTGATTTTTTTTTAATTGGATTGAAACATAATAGAGAGGTTTCCATTTTGATAAAACTATCTGAAATAATAGATTTCTACATCATTATTCAAGGATTAAAAAATTGTAAATTTTGCAAATAATAGCCATTTAAACTTGCTACGTTATTAAATTTTTTAATAAGTGACTTTGATAGTAATATTCTTAACAACTATTGTTTATTAACATTAGGTTAGGTTAGAACATTTAATATTATAGTGACGGTTTAAAATAAATTTTACGCTTAATATCGAAAGTAACAATAAGTACACGGATATTTCCATAGATAATTCTAGTGGTTCTATACCTACTAACTAAATCAACAGAATTAAATATTAATAGATTGATAAATACCAAAAAAATATATATTCAGAATAATTAAAAACTATATCGAATGAGTGCAAAACCAATTGTTCAAATATATGTATATATAAATAAAATTGACAATTTAACGCTACTTACAGAATGAGAAATAAAACAAATAAAAATTGACATATCTGCAAACAGAAGTTCACGTTATTTGTTCTATTTCTCAAAGCAAATGGTGACACAAAAGGTATCGACACTTTTGAAAAAATTAAATTTATGGCTCTTGATATAAATAATACAAAACTATTGTAATTCTTATTCACAATTTTCTTAAAATATTTTTTCAGCTTTTTGATTGTGACGTCACTCATTTGATTCTCATACAACAACATAACCTCTAACAACGGAGACCACGTGTTGCTCTAAATGTAGTATAGTATAATATTTGACAGCCAACACAGATTTGATACTAAAGCCTATTATAAAAAATATATCTTTAAAACTATACACATAAAAGATTTGAAAACTTCGCTTACATAAAATATAATAGGACTGCTCTCAGGAAAAATATAAATAAAAAATATGGGATGACTCTATTGTCAATATTATTTAACAGATATAGTTCGACTTACTTATAGTAGCATAAAATTTTAAAACTATTCTAATAAAAGTATGAAAATTACATTTTGGTCTACTTAGATAAATTTTAGGTCCTTACCAGTTTTCGGTTAAAATGATATTTGTGAAGTTACCGATGCTCAAACATCATAAGAAATTCAAAACGGTTGTGTATTAATTAAAATTGCCGCAGTAAGAGTCAGAAGAGTAAATGTGTAATAATTAAAGATACAAATAATAATAATTTATTATTTAATTAATGCGTTTTTCTATTTTGAAATATTTACGATAAATATTTATATTGTATAATTCGTATTTTATTTATTTGCCAATGCTATGTAAAAATTATATATTTTTATCGATCATAATAATTAGTTGTTATCATTACAAACTTCGTATCTTTTGATGATATTATAGAAGAGAGTTTTAATGAAAAATGTAGAAAAAAACATTTTAATTGTAAATTATTCTATTTTTGACTGATTTGGGTTTTTATCACTTAACTTCTATGTAATAGCTGTAAGAATATAAATCTTGTGTTATATCTAATTTGAAGTCAATACATTATAATTGAATTATGTTTCAGACTTTAAATATAAATACATTATTTTGATTTTAAGAACGTAGTGTTCCTCATTTTATACCTTCATAGTAATCTCATAAGTTTAATGGTAGGTAAGTACTATTTTACATTATAATCATAATGAAAAATAATTTTTAATAGTGTAACAAGTTTTATAAATGTCTGCTTAGTTTCTTTTGACACGAGCTGAGCGAAGCGAACGAGAGTATAAAAAACGAGTATCTAAACAGTTTTTTAAACGAGTCACATACTATACTTTTTCTACGATCGCAAATTAAGAAAAGAAAAATTTAAGTCCTATGAATTATTTAAAAAGTAAGATTTAACTTACAATGACAGATACCTGAAGCTAACCTCATCCCGTGCTTAATATATCAAGCCGTAACTAAAACGTTCGAAGCCACGGCCTGTCAACATGTGATTAATATGTTCTTTAACGCCATGGAAAGCAGTACGTTAAATGACATTTTAATAACGGGAGTAGACAAAAACTGTTTTGTTGTTCATTAGAAACTTAAAGAAGAGCATCATAATGATTATAGTTTAGGATTTGAATGCTTAAATACGGCCCTGTGGAGCGGGGCAAAGAGGTGATAGATACGCTGCGTGTCATATTCAAATGATAATATCTATGTTCATATTAATAACAATTCGTTAACATAAACACTGTTACTGATACAAACAATTACACAATATTCTATACACTTAAATAGAAAACTGTACAAATTTTAAAAATCGTTATTTTAACGTTTCGTAAAATGGTGTTATAAATTCGAACATTAATATGTATTAAATATTCGTTTAGTCATTCTTTCTATTTTCACGTACGTATATGTTCGGCGTTACTTAATATTGAGTTTCAGAATGAGTATATTAATATATTATTGATATTTAATATCAAACTACTAAATATATTAATAAACTATAGTTTTAAATATTTAGTAAAAAATAAATATGGCAGGGTTATGATGAAAACTTATAGATCAAAATTCAATATTGCGAGGGTCGTAGACGGCTATTAAGGAGTAAAAGGCGTTATGATACATTTATGTATTATTTTCTTATTATAATTCTAGAAAGTAAATATTTCTGAAGATTTATGAAGAGCAAAATTATATAAATTTCAATGAATCTTATAAAAGAGTGACGTGATAAATAAATTACCTACTGATTATGCCGAGAAGGGAAAAACTTTCTTAAAAACACAGATGAATATCGACAAAAGAACACGGGTGAAAATCAAGTCTGTAAAGATAAAAACTCATTTACTTTCAAAACCGATTATTCCACTATATCTCTCGTAACGGAATTACCATTTTCCCTAGATTCATCACCGCGAGAACAGCAAATCCCGTTTGTTGGGTTTTCTCCAACTTAATTCCATATCTGAGCGACGACTGCCTGTTGTAGCATGTAGCTGAACTGTGGCGCTAGCGTCAGTCCGATATGAACCTCTCATGCGGTTGAACATTCATCACTTTCGCAGTTCGCCACTTGACATGTTTTTGCCGGGAACTAGAACCTCTTTCGAGCTTTTTTTCTTTCTTCATCCACTACCGGTGTCGAGTTTATTGTATTGTTTATTCATTTTATTGCTGGCTGTAACTTTTTTCCTATGCAAACGTACCTTTTATTGTTTATGCTAGAGTGTGGTGCTGTTAACCTGAATGGACTGCTTTTATGGCGATGTTGTGACCGACTTTTTGTTTAGTTTTAGTTAAAGTTTTTTTTTCAGCTTAGATGCATTACTGTCTTTATTTAACATGACATCTTTGCAAATACAATTCTCAGCCAAAAATAATCTTCCAAACTCTTCAGAATATTAGATATCTAGACATCAGAAAAGAGGCCCGGATGTACCAAAAGGTAAAGCAGACACCTCACAATAGAGTCCAGTAATATCAGAGGCCCATAGAAATTTGGATAATCTTCAATTTATATTTTTTTAGATATAGTTTAAAAAAAGTGAAGATATAATGTAAGTAGGTTTCAAGAGTAACTATTTCTTACGACCTATATTATGAAATATGTTAGTAGATTATGGGATGTACTTAATTTCGATTATGCAGTAATTATTTGGAAATAAATATTATGATGTCAAACATTTTTTAAAGAACATCATGCCCAGATACATTTCTATCCAAATTACACATACATTTCATTTAACTAACCAAAAATCTATAATTTAGAAATGTACAAGTTACAATAGTATACAAGTAATGCATATTCTAATTAAGATATGATAGAGACTGAATTGAAAACTTTGCCAAGGGTTCCAAATTTTATTTAATCTGGAATCTTAACGAGAAAGCAAGTGTAATAAAACAGATTCGCTGCTAATATCCTCCTATAACTCCTAGTTTATACAGAAAAATATCTGGTAGGTACCAAATATCATATGACGCTATATGACAAAACTAACGAAATCTACAAATTTAACTGCGACTTAATTCTATATTGTAAATACTAATAGCTGTAAAAAATCACAATAATTTGAAATACAACTTAACAGTTAACTGTAAATATAATCCTCTTTATGAATTCGCTTGTAAATAACTCTTCGGGTTGCGTTTGTTAATCTATAACATAATAAATTTTAAAATACATATCGAATTTTTTTTTTCAATGCTTTTCAAATGAGTAATATATATTCACGTATAGTTAAATTAGCGAGATATTTGTTTTTTGATATTATATTTAACCTGATGAAGACGGTACAAAACTGTAGGAACATTTCTTTTTTCATGTAAAATAGAAAGTTTCCAAATAATTGTCGTTAATGATAATAAAAATAAGTGCTAAAAATTTATTCCAATCTTTAAGAGAAATTTATAATTAATTGAATTTAAAATTTATAATCAAATTACTTAAAAGGTTTCATTTTGGAAGATTTTAATAAAATTGCGTGAAAAAATTAGCTTTAAGAACAGGAAAGCATCAATTACTCCCCTAAAAATATAATTTTAGGCCATCCTCTTTAACTTCCAAAATCTTTAGCCCGCGCTGGAAAAGAATCACCAATCAACAATTTTATTCGAGTCGGAAGAGATCGTTCGGATGCTCGTATAAAATTTGCCAATGGCTTTCGGTGCGCGAATCGCGAGTCCTTCTCTGGGGGCATCAGGGGTGCTGGCGGCAGTGCAATCCCCCTTCCGCGTCCGTGTCGTAAAACTAGTGCGAAGATTGCGGTGCTATCACCTCCTTATTGCTGCGATATCGTCCGGATGACTTGCGCCCTTTGGATGAATCCGACTGCAGGAGATAAAACCTTCCCTAACGTCGTACTTCCCAATCAAGATAGTAGGACCCGAAAATACACTATTATTATGGGGAACTTACATCCTTTTGTTTATATCCCTTTAGTCATAATTTACATGTTCTATTGCAATAATAATTAACTGTTTAGTAATTAAATGTTGCGCCGAATTTGGCAATCGTCTCTAATGTATATGTTTATTTTAATTATCTTTTTTTTGTAATTAATTTATCGTGGTACATGTGTTTCTTTATTTTTAATTTTTATAGTAAGTTGTTTTAAAAAAAACTTAGTAATTTAAATACTTCAATATTATTGTTGATCAGCCATCAATAAATTTGTAATCAAAATTAAATAAATCTGAGTGCCAAGTGATTACTATATGAGTACCTAACTTTATTTTTAAATAACGTTACTTTTCTTATAAGCTTTGTGTTTTGCTCTAATAATGGTACATTTAATTGTTGATAAAGATACAATTAAATATTACAGCAACGTTACAGTTAACTGGGCAAATATCATGTTTTGCGCGTGATTAACTTCAACAAATAATTAAGATTAATTGCAAGAGGGAATTGAGTTCTCATTCTCGTTTTTGGAAACCGATAGATAACGAGAACAATGCAATTGTTTTGTTAACAACAAGAAAATGAGAAACTGTTTGTTCGTTTGTTACAACAAGAAAAAAGGCCAGAAATTATATTAAAGGGAAGTTGTAGGTTTGATTTATAATAAAATATAATCAATTGTATATTCAGGTTGATACATATAAATGAATAACGGAATTAAGGTAAAAAGCAATGAATTTAAAGTAAAACTAAGACTAGTAAGCTTAAGGAATAATTTATTTATAGGTGCATTTCCTTTCGACTTAAATCACGATAAATTCCCGGTCGTATAAAATGACTTTAAAATATTTACAACATCTACCAATAAAAATGGCGACCATATCAATAAAAGGATAATAACGCAAAGCGAAGCGAAGCGAGTAGTAAAAAAGAAACAAGGGCTGATGATAAAGCGTAGAAGAGATAAAGGAAATAATGTGTACTCAAATCGTACTATAAATATTACAGATTGCCAAATCGAATGCAGGCATACAATGCGAAAAGGGGTACGTGCTGTGAATTCATTTGCTAGTTTAAATATTAAAAATATCGGATCGAATCGCGTGAAAGATTTCCGGAATTCTCTACACTGCTGAACGTGAGCGTATTGTCCCAGACTTATACACTGAATTTATTTTCTCTTTCTCTGCTATCGTTCCAAGATAAACGAATTTTAATTCGATAACTTATTTGCTCTGCCCTGATGAATTGTCTACAATATCCGACATATAAATTTACCTGTATACCTAATATTTATTACTGTTGTTCAACATTTAACAAATGTATTCAATATAAAATAATACTTCATAATCCACTTTATATGAAGAATAGTACACTGCAATTCTTCATAGAGCTTTGCTATTATTATTCACAAGCAATAAATTGTTAGGGATTAAATTGCGAAGAATTTCATTTATTTCATGAATAGTCTACAAAAATATCTTGACAGTTATAAGTAGTCATTTAATTTTGAACGATTTCAAGTTTAGTAGCATTTACAGTTTTTTACCTGGAACAGGGCAAACTACGTAAATGATGCAGATGGAATAAAATCGTATTCGTGACATGCTTAGGTAAATATTTAGTTAGTGCAGGGTGGTGTCAGCACAGATAGAGCTGCCAATCGTTCGAACTTTTGCACAGAGAGAGAGCGAGAGAGAGAGAGAGAGAGAGAGAGAGAGAACGTAATAGCATTATGAAACCCCTTACAAAAGTTTAACGAGTATAAACCGCAAATTCACTTTCCTGCGAACCTTTTCGTCGCTTCTGTCCTTCTAACTCCTACGTCTTTCTCCTTCATGCATTGACGTTCTAAACCAAATTATAGAGGGTATTAATAATGTAAGTAATTTTTTAAATATTGTTTTGGTACCTTCTCTTGAAATATTGATTGAGTTTGGGCTGTTTGATATAAAATTAGAGGTTAAGCTATCAATTAATTTTATTAAAGAGAGAAGCTTTCGATAATGACCCCTTTTCCATCGTATAAATATTTCATCACATATCATTTTGGATAGCAGTTAGTGACAGATAGTAAACGCGATCTTCAAATCAGCATAAAAAATTCACGACTAATACTCGTTGCCAGTTCTGCGAATCGTGCAAAGTGCGCGCCACCCATTTGCGGAATTCTCACGAACGTCACTGCTTCCTATCACTTTGTTAGCTCCGCCAGCCCTCTCTTCCTAATCATGTAAGGTTATTGGTTCCTATTTCACATCGCGTTACGTTATGTTCCTGTTCTCACAAACTACATTTTTCGCTGACGTCCGCGCGTTTTCGCTCACGGAAGGGGCGGAGGCGGCGGCAACGGCGCGGGAGACATAAACGAACCAGCAACTCGCGACACACTTGTCGGTCGAGCTTCGATTAACAAATATCCGGGACAGAAACTTTGGGTGTATTTTATATTTTTATTTTTTGCTTGTGGTTTTTTTTATATCACAATGGTATACTTATTACATTTTTATTTAAATTGTTTAAAAATAAAAATGGAACAGAGTTTTTGATAATATCAGTATATTTCTCTTTCTTTGAGAATTTTCAATTCTTAAATAAAGGAAATAAAATATGATGTAAATTTTTAAATGAGTTCAATTTTTACATCATCTGCAATTGAGCAATTAAAAATATGTTATAATATGCATATAATTTTTGTTTTTTGGTTGTTTGGAAAGATACAACTGCTTTTATTCTTTTTATGAAGATAAGGGTATTCACCCCGTAATTCTTGATAAAGATATCAAAACAAACTAACACATCTAAAATTGCATGTTAGATAAATCAGCGCTGATATCCTGACTCTTAAAAGAATGCTCAGATAAAAAATGAAGAAGCGAATGTCCCGCCGAGGTATTTAATATCAGTGAAAAGACACGGAAGCATATTTACTAGAGTTATAACCATGGGAGGTCTGAAAGTTTTTGTCAATTTAGCGTCTCTTTTAAAATTACCCTCATCAGAACAAATGCTCGACGTGGTTCAATCTGAATAGGAATAAATTGCAGCTGTAACAAATCTTATACGGGAGCGTAATTCCGCTGCGGACAATGAGACCACATTATCCTTTTTTGTCGGTCGAGAATACAGAGAACGGGCCGGGCTGAAATCAGCGGTGCATTGTCGGCCAGCGGTTAGTCCTGTCGTTCTGCTGACCCCTGCTCCTGCTTCGGGATCTCTTCGTGACCATGATTCGCTCGACACATTTACACACCGCTCAAGACCGTTAACGATTGGAAATGCGTGTTGCAGTTTTAATCAAATTCATCCACAGAGAATTAGACGACGGTTGAAAAGGTCCTAACATTTGGAAATTGGTTTCATTTCAGAATACTATTCATTAGATGTCATCCTTACAATTGGAACAGACTTTTACTATTCAAGTCACTTGTATGATATCACTTCTATCAACAATATTAAATATGGCATGTCTAGTAGATTACGTTTTTATAAGCATGATTAACAAACGTATTCTGTAACATAGCTGCTAAATTTTAACGGTGCTTTAAAATTATTAGTCAATGATGACTATTTTAACAAAAAATAAAAATTTCATATATTTCATTACAGAGTAGATTTTTAACATGCCGTTCAGTTTTAACAAACTTCACTAAATACCTAAATAGGTTTAACAAACTGAAGCAGATTTCGGTAAGTGATATATTTATAAGCATGAAATGTGGTTGCGCGTCATCAAATCATTATAAATATTAAAAGATTTTATAAAAATTGTTCTTGATGGCTATAATTATGAACTTTTGAAACAAATTTAACATTACAAGAAATATATTTTAATAACAGGTTAGTAACAAGTTTCTATATAAATACAAGGACATTGAATTTAATAAACTTTTCAATTTTTAGCCATCCCAAGGTTTACAACGTGCTTATAATACATGTGTACTTGCCACATTTTAATATAACACGCATTGCACTATTTTGGAACATTTGTAATTTATCTAAGTTGGTATTGAATATTGAATAAAATTGTTGAACGATATATAAAATATGGCAATATAATGGTATTATAAATTAATAAATCTCTCAATGATAACAGTTCTTTAGAAATTCGTGCTATATAATAGATTTTCTTAGACAGAAATTGTTCATATTTGTCGAACTTTAACTTACTACCTATTATTACACCTAAATATTTTATTTCATTCACAGCCTCCGATTCTACATCATCAATATCAATCTCACTGGTACTCGTATAACTATTATATTGTGCATTTAATGAACACAAGAACATAACTTTTGTCTTGTTTGTAATTAGTTTTAGTTTATTACAGTTCAAACAATCAAAAATTATCTGTAATTCATTATTTATTGTATTTACTATATTAAACTTATGTTCACCATCAAAGTAAAGCAAGGCGTCATTTGAAAAACAAATAAATTTTAAAATTCAGGTTAGATATATAATAATACAGAAGAACTTGCTTGTGCAACTCCAAAATCTATGGCAATTTGAGTCGTCATTGTGTTTTGTATTTTAACGTATTGGTATCTATCTTATAAGTAACTGGCATTAAAATGAAGTATACGCAAAGTTTCGAGAATCAAGTCTCTGGAATAATGAAAAAATCTAGAAACAGGTTACGTCGATGTTTGAGAACTAAGTAATTGGTTAACCGAATTATGATTATCCAGCTAACGGGTAAGGTTATCTAGTTAGGTACTAACTAATTTTATTATTAACTCGACCACAAAATTTGACACGAGATACCTGGCGTTACAGGATTTAATGAGAAATTATCGAAGGTAATGCCACAAGACAAATTTGTGTTTACAAAAACGTAGTTATTTGATAACAACTGACGAAAATAACTGACATAAAAAATCTCGATACCGATGGTGAACAAATTCTGTCTCATATCAAATTTCTCTAGTCATTTTACATCATAGCAATCAAGTCCGCGTGAGGTAAATAAAAATTTGACCTGAGAAAAGCTAAATCTTAAATGGTACTATTTATTCAGATAATTTACCGAGTGAAATGTTTTATTAAAATTATGATTTATATTCGTCGTTTCCAAAGTAATAAAGGTTAGTAAAAGTGTATTCACTTGCAAACAATTATTTTACCTGTTAGACGGTGTAAAATTGATAAAAGTGGTGTTTTTATTTACTGTATTGCTTCAATTTGCTAGTTCAAAACAGATTAGATAATCTTTACAAAATTTCTCCCATACATAGTTTTTCTAAGTAGCTACTAAAACTTTTTCTATTACCTCAAACAATTCCTCCGATCTTCGGCGAAGTGTATCATATTTTTTTCAAGATAAAACAATATTTGTGAAACCGTTTAATACGCAGCCACTTTATCATCGAAATCGCGTGCGGAAACCAGATCAAACGGCATCATTAGCTGGTCGAATTGATACTGGCGTGATTTGGAATAATGAATCTTCTTGTGTAGCACTAGCCACCCGGGCAAGGGTTGTACGAGCCCGACGCAGGTATTCGCGCTGATATATTGGATCATCGAAAGAGACAAATTGATTTCATGGTTTAATTGATGCAACTGATATCTACAGTTGGATACCTCGTCATTTTGCTATAATTGGGAGCGATAGGAATTCTACACTAAATTAATAGCAATGATACAACCATTTTTAGTATATTAATACTCGTTTACACCAACGAAACTTAAATTTTAAGTTTAACATATACCGACAATATCACTTCAAATGTTTGACAGCAGTGTCTTCACATGATATGATTTGCTTTTATTTATTTAAGTCATAAAAAACTTTCATTGCTGCAAATGAACATAATAAAATTAGAAACATATTCAGATCATTCATATCAGTGCAAACAGGGAATACAAGAAGTGCAATAAAGTATAGTTTTTGCTAAAATGTTGTCATATTTGTAACACTGGTTTAAATTCCTAAGCAATTAAAAAAATTAAAAAGATATGTGCATAGTACGTACATAATGTTCTCTGTTATGACATGTGAACAAAATTTGAGGATTGTGTACCATTTTTTCTTATCAATAAGATCTATTTTATGTTGTTATCATTTGTGTACTACTACTAGATTAAGTATCAATAAATGAAAATTAGAAGCACTTGAAACAATTAAAAAAGTTAACTTTAAAAAAATTCAAAGATACAAATGAACATAAGGTTTAAATGGAGATTTGAACCAGATGATTAAAGAAAGTGATTTACAGTCGAGAGTTTGTAGTTTATAATAACCAAACATAAAACTACCTCCGAGTATAGATTCTACTAAAAGCTGTACTACCCGAATTTATAATTGGCATTCATTTTCTATTGCGTAACGTAGTAAATAAATAAATACATTAACTCTGATAGTATAAGAGCAAAATTAAATAAGAAAATATTATTCTTATATGTGGATATCCGTCAGTACGGTGGTGTGGATAGCGATATGGAATTCGAATCCTGAGATCCCGAGTTCGAATCTTACTTATGCTAAAAATTATATGAACTAACACACTGCGGTTCGGTGAGTGCGGAACCTGTACTGTAATTAGGGTTAAGTTCCTGTTGTACAGCGTAACATAGATAAATAAATAAAATATTAATGATTAATCATGTTTCAAACTTATCAGTTTAAACAAGTATGATTTTTAAAAGATTGTGAATTACTAACAATAATAACAAAAAATATGATTTTAATTCCTGTCAGAGAGTAAAAAAGGAAAGAAGAAGAAAACATTATCTAGATTTCAATATCGTTTTGGAAACTGCGAGTGATTTTTTGTAGTTCTATTTAAAATGGTTTTTCTTTTATGTTCTCCTTCGTCGCAGAGTGTCTTTGTTCCTGGGGAAATTTTGCTGCATTTGTTTTTAATCTGGGGTGAAAAATGGTTTATTCTTATCCCAGATTAAGAGGGATCTAGTTAACTGGTTATAACGTAAAATGCCCTCCTTAAAAGGGATGCATTAAGCACAGTTGGATGAACGTAACCACTGAACCGTGTACCAGTCACTCCTTCAGAACAGCGACACTCAAAATGTTCTCAACCAGCAAAGATATTTAAAAATTAAGGAATCGCAAAAATACTTGCACATTATTTGAAACAAACAATTTTCGTGCCACTGGACTGATAGGTTACAGTAATGAATAAAAATTAGTACACATTAAACATCGAAAGAACTGTTACACAACTTTAATTAAATAAAATAAATTTTTATGTGTACTAACTTTTATTCATTATTGTAACCTATCAATTCAGTGGCTCAAAAAATGTTTGCTTCTGGTAATTTGCAAATTATTTTTGCGAATTTAAGAATTTTTTTTGCTTTGTACATATACCATTTAATTTTTTTACAATAATTTTGAAACTTATTTTTAAATTACCTTCAAACCAATTTTTGTTTTCATTATTTCCAAAACCAATCCAAGTAAAAATAATACACATTATTTTATAGAAACGTCAAAAATCTATTTTAATATTTTTCGAGAGATGAATTATTCTTCTGGGAGAGACGGCACCCAATAAATCTGAATATTTTGAAACAACGGCATGTATAACTTTGCTAATTGCAATTATATTTATGAAATCCGAGTTACAATTCGAAATATTTCATAATGAATAACTGAAGAATGGTGGTGTTGATGAGATAAAAGTTTGACAAACATTCGTTCATTGTGTCGGGAGACTCGCAGTGTATTCATATTGAAAAAGTTCAGCAGTTTTAAAATTCACGTAATGAACATCGTCGGGTGCGAGTTTGCGACTGCGGTCCGGACTCCGTCATATTTTCTGTTTAATGCATCGAGTTCAGCTTATTATATCTCTCGCACTATTGTTTTTGCGTCCTCGTTAGCGGCCATTTCACGGTCGAATGGATTTAACGGTTCGTTTTATCTTC
Organism: Pterostichus niger; assembly: GCA_947425015.1. Classification (NCBI taxonomy): domain Eukaryota; kingdom Metazoa; phylum Arthropoda; class Insecta; order Coleoptera; family Carabidae; genus Pterostichus; species Pterostichus niger. The sequence continues at coordinate 19,081,140 of OX380338.1, read as the reverse complement.
ATCCAAGCGGTGAACGAGTGCCGTGTCTCTTCTTCCTACAACCAGCACCAGAGATTGCGTCAACCTCAAGCAAATTTGTTTCCGACGATAAAAATGATGGAAGTTGATAATTTCATTAATTGATGCAGCATTTTGAACATAAATTTTTAAGTTGTTTGGGATGATGCACACTCCGATTGGTTTTTAATAGAATGAAAGTTACGATGAAAACGACTCAAAAACTCGTGAAATTTTAAATAACTGCCAACAATGGAGTACTTAGTGTCAATTTTAACAGAAATAATAAAAAGTAATAAGTATTTAGTGTGCAAGATCTCTTGGTAGAGGAAGCGAAAAAAATTGTAGGTATGTAATGAGATTTGTTGAGATTGGTTTTTAATAAAGTTTCGTAAGTTGTATGATGAGAATAATTGGAATATTGCAGTAGGAAACTTGTTTGCGTAATTTTCGAATAGATTTACGAGAATAATTTATATACTGCACAACGTCGTCGGCGGCCGTGCGCGCTATCCTATTGCAAATTTAATCTGTTAAAGTCGCAGCTTAAAATTTATCACACGTGCCCGTTCCAACTTTGCAGAATTAGGAGTCGAAATAAATGAATTAGCCAGAAAACAACAGCGATTTGAGGTTTAATCTAGCACAGGCAGTTGTTCAGCAATTTATTACCCCGGTAACGCCCACATCCTTGACATCAAAACGGCGGGAAACTCAAACTCGGAATGATCGGTAGAAACCAACGACTTCGTGTATGGAAAACATATTATCTGCGTGTGAGCAGAAGCGGCCTGAATGCGGAATATTCCGCGTCGCGTCTGTCTCCAAGAGATGAAATTATTTTTTTATGTGTCTCGCGCGCGACCTACTTGGATCTAGATCTAATCCTAGCACATTTTACACTTTCAGCTGCCTGATAAATAATATTCGCCCTTCAACATTTACGCTCTTATTCTAATCTATTTATGGTCTTTTCACAAAATGTTGGTTAAAAAACAATGTCAACGTATTATTTTCTTATTTGCTAGGTACTTATTTCACTTTGTATAAATTTATCACTACAGGAATAAACTAACATATATCTTCTCTGTCACATAAATAAAAAAATAGCACAACTAATGACTAGTTAATATAATTTGTGCAATTGATTTTGATGCGATTTTTATTTTCACAGATTTGATGGATGATTTATACATTACATTATTCTGGCATTGATAAATAGGTCTCTATAATCGTAATTGTGTGGTAAATATAAAATAAATGCAAATTGAGGTATCAAATTGTTATTATTATTAAAAAGTCCCTAGAAGATTTATACATATAATAAAAACTAAGTAGAAATACATAAACAATGAACATACGAGCCAAGTAGCACATGAATTGAACCAAAGGAATATTCAATACAAATATTTTTTTTCTTTATTAATTTTATTAAATACATTATATTTATAGAAATACACATAAGTATATTAGATACACTATAGTTTTGACAATTCTCCAACAATATTTAAAACGTATTCCAGTTACAATAATGATAGAAGACAAAATAAACACAATATTATGTGTAGTACGTATTAATTGGACCAATTTAAAAAAAAAAAATTCTTAAAGTTATCAATGAGTACAGCCATATTTACGACTTAAAACTGTATGAATTATTCTTTTTGCCATAGTATCTACTAATATTTTGCATTATTCTGGATTAAAATTATTCCAAATTTCTTGAACTTTTTTTCTTTAATTTGGTAATGGTGCGGACTGGAGTGGTTCAAAATGCTTTCTTCTTTTGATGCTACAGGGTTTTGATCAGTATAGGTCAGGGCAGCTTAAAGGCCACTTTAATACAGTAAAGTTCATTTCCTGTAACCATAACATTACAGTTTTAGCTATTTGGCAAGCACTGTCCTGTTGAAATATAAATCCCCTTTCTGGTAACTCAATATTCTTAATCGAAAGCAACAATTCTTCTTTTAAAATGGTCTTATAAATACTTTGAAGCTTTAACGATACAGTTAATGAAAATCAGACGTCCAACTCCTTGTGAGGACATGCACTCCCATATCATCACAGGCCAGAAATATAACTATACTTCTTATGTCGCCAAACTTATATTCATCAATCGTATAATTGAGCCCCGTTGGACCCTGTCTTTGCGTTCTTTTGCCCATACAAATTGGGCAAGTTTTGTTTTTGTGTGAGAAACCATTTTTCCGTCGAAGTACGCCTTGTTTTAACTTTTGTCTCAATATTATGTTTCTCACCGTTCCTTGAGGAATACTTTTTTTGCAATTTTATGTCCTGAAAGTCCATTTTCATGCGCAACAACAATAGAATCTCGCATATCAGATAATAAAGACTTCTCACGTACCATTTTGACAATCGTACTACTTTGTCATTATGAACAAGATGTTTTTTATTTGTTTCTTCAATACACATTCAATAAAATATTTGCAAAAAAAAACACATGGGATTTTGATCTAGAAATAAATTATGATAAAATTGATATGCTCTAGACAAAATATTGTGTTTATTTTGACTTTTATAATTATTGTAACAGAAATACGTATCTAATACACTTATGTCGTTCTATAAATAATTTGTATTTAATAAAATTAATTAGAATTTTTTTTTATAATTAAATATACATTTAGTCCAATTTATGTGCGACTGGACTGGAATAATACCCAAAACGAAGCAAATAGTGCGCAAAGGAAAAAAAGAACCTTGTAAAAAATTTGAAGAAAATATGAACAAAACAACTGTAAAAGGAGTGAAAAATTATTCTACAGAGCACTGTAAACAATGAGGGATTAAAAATATTAATGATATTACGAGTAGTATATAAAGCTAGTCTTTAGTCAGAAGCGACTTACAGTATTTTTAATCTTGCTTAATAGTCTGTTATCATACGAGTTTTTTAAGACGACGTATTGTCGCACGAGCGGATGAGTGCTTCAAAGTTTACAATTTCAATTGCAAAAAGAATCGAATTGCAAATTTATGTGGACTGATAAATTTTGACGTTTCTTAACCGTAAAGTCAGAAGAATATACTTAAAATTTTTAAGGCACAACATATTTTCACACTTTTCTTTTTATCTCACATGTGTGTAGATAGTAAGTTTAGTAATTTTCATGCAAATTATATAGTTATAACATTTGAAGATAAAGATCTTCATATTTTAGTTATTTAAATTCTGAAGTTATATTATACTAACTTACCAAATTGTAATATAGTTTTACATTGATCTTCTTACTGCGATTTCTTAACAATAACATTTAAAATAGTTATTTCTTATTGGAAATACTTTCAAATTGTTATAAAAGAATATTTTGGTTATCATTTTAAAATGACATTTAACGTATGACTGCGTAGTAGGATCAATCTTACAAAATAAAAAGTTATCGTTTGAAAATAGCCTTCATTATTAAACTATTCTCGGTATAATAATTGATAAAAAATAACGTTTTCTGAAATCGTCAAGAAAATGCCTACTTTCCTGATGCATTTTAGTATGGAAAGTAAGTGTTTACCAAAACATTTGCAAAACAGTGAGGTAAAGTACTTTCTTGACTAGTCAAGAAAGTACTTTACCTGGCTCAAATAAATAAACTAAATAACTAAAAAAATTAATAAGATTTTTATTTATTTTTATCAATAACTTTAATACTAAATATACAGTGCTTAAGTTACTAAAATTTATGCATGACACTGGCGTATTTGAAGCTAAATTATTTGTTGCAATCAATAAATTACTTGAAAATTTAGTGAATAAAATAAGCAAATAGCACATTTTCTGACAAATTAGTTACTTTATTTTGCTTTTTCCAATCCATGAAAATTTCATACTCTTTATCATATCGGTCTTTGGACTTGCTCGATAATAAATTTTCAACAGCCGCAGTTGCTTGATTTAAGATTTCAGGAGGAGTACTTGAAAATACCGCCTCATACTCATTTTCATCTATATTTTCCAACATTATAAAGAAATCTTCTCTCTCAACAATATTAGTTTTGACACAAATATGTTAAATAGATTTTCCACAAAAGATGTTGTTTTCAACAACTTTTGTTATCACCTTGGATATGTAATTTGCTGCCAATATGATTTTTACCAAAAAATTAAACATTTTGAAATATTTATTATTAATTATATTGATAAAATATAAATATAACCGATTTCAGAAAAAATAGTATACATAATACATCACGAAAGTGTTTTACTTGACTCAGCGAATAACAACCGCTTCTTCAAGTAAAGCATCACTTTCCTGACTTATTTTGTAATATACTATTGCGTACTGTTTACAAAGGTTACCACAATTGTGTCAATAAATTAATGCATTATTTTATTTGGATGACGGTTATATCAATAATTGGAATGTTTTTGCTAATATTTTCGGGTGTAGATAAAATAATATCAAAGCTCTATCAAAAGTAAAGACAATAAAATAAGAACTAATGAAGAACAAATAATAGAAAGGTGAAAGCAATATCGTATATATTTAACGATTCATTTTTATTAATAACTGACGTGTCAAATGTAGGCATTGGAGGCCTCCCTTTTAAAAATAATAATGGTACTGATCTTCCCTTTGAATATTATTCTCGAACATTAAATAAATCAGAACAAAATTATTCCATCACGAAACAGAATTCTTAGCAATTACTAATTCTGTTGAAAATTTTAGATCTTACCTTTTGGAAGAAAAAATTATTATTTATACAGACCATCGACAACTTTAATGGCTCTTTAATTGCGGGAACCTAAATTCAAAATTAGTCAGATAACGTCCTAGGCTAAATGACTACGAATATGAAATAATATGCAAACCGGGCGGAATTAATTCGAATACAGATAGATTATCCAGATTATTACCCTATGAAACTAATACGAGTGTAAACATAACCATAAAACTACTAAGAAACTATGTATAATTATTTCACAAAATATGAAAATATTAAATATAAAATTATTTCACAAAATAGGAAAATATTAAATATTAAATATAAAATTAAAAATAAAAAAAACCTATAACTCTTTTTCATCTAGAAAAAAATAAAATCTTTTTCAATTAATTTACTTTTTGATAAAATTTACTATAAAACTTTATTTAAATGTTTGCAAAATCCCATAAAATATATTAAGGATCATGATTTTATTTTAGTACCTCCAAATAGATGGAATGATATGAAAGAATCGAAATTTTTCGATATTATACAATTAATTCTTATCAAAAGTAACGTAAAAATTTATAATACTAATGTAACTCCGCGAATAAACGACAAAGAAATTGCAAAAATATTTAAAAAACAGTCATAACAGTAAATGGTTACTATGGTTTTCATGAAACATTAAAAAATAAAACAAAATGAATATTGATCCACTATGAAATCAGATATTCGAGAGTATGTGAAACAATGCCCAAATTAATCAAACTAATTTTAAACCGACCAAACAACCGATGGAAATCACAGCCACTTTTTATGAACCGTTCGAACGATTAGCTTTAGATATCGTAGGTCAACTTCCCGTTACAGAATTAGGAATTAAATTTATTTTAATAACACAACATGACTTGACTAAATATTGTTTTATAAAATCAATTCCAAATTATGAAATAGTAACAATCGCAAAGGGTTTAGTAGATTTTATGATGAAGTTCGGTATACCTGAAACTATTCTATCCAATCAAGGAGCCGACTTTATATATGATTTAATAAAAAATTTAACAAAACTCTATAAAACAAAACATATTTCCACAAGTCCCTATCATCCACATCGAACGAATCTCTAGAACACAGACTATCTAAAACACTATCAATCGAAATCAAACTGATTGAGACGAATATCTTCAATTTCCAATGTTCAGTTACAATACGTCAATCAATAGATCCACAAAACTTGCCCCATATAAATCAATATTTGGTTGTAAAGCTTATCTGCCATCTTACGTTACACAAGATTCAAAATTCCTCTACACCTACTCGTAAGACGATTATTTGCAATTACTTCAAAGTAAATTAAATACTACATTTTAAATCGTCCGAGAAAAAATAATCAATGCTAAATTAAAAAAATAAACAATGCTATGACAAAAAGTTAAATTCAAAACAATTTGAACGACCTAGTTTATATTTTCTAAAACAAAATAAACCTAATATTTCGAAAACATTTAGTCTATATTTCAAAATTATAAACACATTTTTGAACAACACAGTATAAATTCAAATAGGTTAAAAGAAAAGAAAATACCATACTAATTTATTGAAGCAATCTGTTTCAGATTTTACCAGTTAAGATACCGGTATCCTTATAATTTTATCGCTACTCATAATTCACATGTCCGGTATATATTATAGTAGAATTCAATAAATCGAGCGGATTATTTTACAATAACTTAGGCGTAACGAAAATTAGCAACACTAATCTAAACTTAAAGTTATAATAACTTAACACAAGTACACTATGTACAGTTTCATAGGAAGAAAAACACAATCAAGTAACCTTCCATTGCGAATAAACGCTGAAAATTATCATGGAGCAAATTAACGGAAATTGAAAACAAAAATGATATTTTTCTTGAAATTTCTGATCAATATCACCGCGAGAGCGAAGGTTAAAATTTTAAATTTAAATTATTTTAATTGGCATTCAAAATTTAATACATTTGTAAATTCTTACAATAAAGAAAGTGAAGAAGCAATGAACAGAAATGTAGAATTAATTAATAGAATGTTATTAAATAAATTACATTGGAATCCACTATTACGTAACAAACACTAGATTTATCAACAATAACAACTAGAATAAATAATAACTACGACAACTTTATTAATGCCGTTAACCTGGGCAAGCATGGTATTTTATCACCTCAAATAATAACGCCAAAGTCCTTATTCGTACAACTGTAAAATCATAAAACTTGATTTACTTATCCCAGCCGATAATATCAACACATATTACTATATTATAAACTTACAAAAATATTTCAACGACTAACATGATAATATATATTATCAAAATTCCTCAAAAACGGTATATAATCTATTTAAGTTAATTTATTTAACCAGTTTAACCTCTATATTTTCATATATTCAAATAAAAAAATAATATCATCTTCTATCTCAATCCAAAGTCTATTATACTCTTATGTCAGCATGGAGGGCAGGAATTTATTTGTAAAGATGCAAATACTACAAAGAAAATTGACCAACTAACTTGTGAAACACAATTGTTAGCATCACACCACAAAAACATACCTGAAGATTGTGATACAGTAAATATCAAGGCAACTATTGAAACGTGGAAATATATTAATGATAATAATTGACTTTACGTTTGACAACATCCTATAAGTTTAACTCTGCTCTGTGAAGTAGCCCCACATGGTTAAGTGAATGATACAATTTTGCAAAATACAGGTGCAATACAAAATCACAAATCATGCAAGAGGTATACTGACAATTAAATTCTAGAATCATCAGTTAATGTTATTTAGAATTTCGCTAATATTATGCTAAGAATCGATATAACAATCGATGAATGCTGCAGATTTGAGAAAACGCTAAACCAAACAGAATCACTTGATCTCAACCCAGTGAAATGAAAGGACGTTAATTGAAACGATTTACGTTACGCTAATAAGAAGTTGGAAGAGATTGATCAGGTCTTCACTGATCAAATGAATAAATCGTTCAATGTATCACATACCCATTGGTATATGAGTACGACCGCTCTATCAATAATTGGTGCAATAGTGACGTGTGCATTCATAATAAAGTTATGTAGTTGGTGTGGATGTTTGACTCTATCTAAAAGAATATGTTTTGCCTCCGAAAGTTCCAGAAATGGACAAATGTTACCCCCTAATATAAAAGACTTTGAATCTAGTTTTAACTTCTAACACCCTCAGGACTTTATTTTCCACAACGCCTCCAACGACACTGAGGACAAGTACGAGACCATATTGCTGCTAGAGATTGTTCTTCATTCTACGTCGCTGCAGAGCTCAAGGCAGATGTAGAAACCACTTCATTGTAAATCGATAAAACCAAAATCGATTTACTTTCTATGGGGGGAGGTGTTGTGTACTTAACATCGGCATACACTATTTTCATGTAGCATACTAAATATTAAATTATTATATTAGTCATTTCAAATATTATATATTGGATATTATGAACCATTGTAAATATTTTGTAATTTACTATACGCGTTTCCCTAAATTCCTATCTTTTGTAAACAATTTTTCAAGAATTATCTTTGAACTTGAAATTGTACTGTCCAATCCACAAGTTTCTAATCTATTGTTTAGCATCCCGCATCATATCCTCTTAGTACCGTACTGGTATATACATATTTCGCACTTCGAACCATAATCAAAAAACTCTCTGCCAGATCTCCTCACCAACGCAAGTCAACAAATTTTTCGTAAATAAAATATTAGTTTGTATCTGTTTGTTTTACTGCAAAATCGTATTTATATTCCGATAATATATAATATACGAGAAATTAGTGCAAGTAATAAAAAATTTAATATGTTTTTTGTAAAATATGTTTCAAATATAATATACCTACTCGTATATACGAGTTTTCATTTTAATTATGAATGTTTTTAATTTTAAATACCAATGAAATGTGTTACGTGCTTTTATCGTTCATTCAGACAGTTTCAATGCGCTACTGTCTGACAATTTGCTTTTTAATCCATTGAATTTTATCTCTTTCTATTTTTAAGACTTTGTGAGCAGTATAACCACAAAGTATAATTATATGTATAGGAATGGAGACGATGGCTTGTGATATAAGAGCATTGTGATTGAATGCTATGATTATTGACGCAATCCATTTGCCTTTTGGATTATATCAAATAAATTGTTAAATTTGAATTAAATAAATAAAAGAAAAGTTATATATTATAATTGAATAATTAGCAACGTTGTCAAACAATTAATTTGTTCTTATTTATTTAAACACAGATTAAAATGTAGCTTTTATAGCGGCCATTATTGATTCTCATTTAGCTTGAAGTAAGCCAATTCAATAAGTGCATCAGTTTGTTCAATGCAGTTCTTCTAATCATGTGCCTGAATTATTGGCACTGATTGAAATGAAAGTAACAAATATGATTTTGTGCAGTTGTATAATTAACAAATTAATTTACTTCTCAAGTAACTAAAATATATTCAATGACAGTCGAACTTTGGACCAGAGATCTGAACTGTAACGAAACCGAAAACCACACCAATATTTACCTTTTTACGAAACCGTAAACTATATTTTTATCTTGAAATATGGAAACCGAAAAAAAAAAACGAAAATGTAAATGATTCTATAACCAGAAACTTAATTATTAATATATTAGAAATAACTCTGAATCCAGAAGCACTTAAAATGTTTACTTCATGTACTCAATGTAAATGCAATTAATTTTGCAACTTTTGAAAAAATCATTTCTGTTTCATAATTAGTACGTTTAATATATGGAGTTAAAATAAGTGCCATAAGTTGTGAAACATGACATAAATTAAATAAAATTTATTCGAATTTGTTATATATTCACTATGGAAGTAAATATAACAAGGAATGATTGTTCAAAATAAAATAAGTTATGACTTATGCCACAGTAACAAGTTCATGACTAGTCTTGAGAAATTCTAGGTGAGCCAAACCAGATTGAATATTTAAATAAAGCACTTACTGGCCATTTTAGTTATGTAAAATTTAAGAACAGTGAATAAATTATAAAATAATTTAACATACTTGTACATCGTACTATCGATAATGATTGATTATAAGAGTATTTTACCACTTAAATGTAAGCCTCCCATTTTCTACATCTTTCTTTTTAAATTTGCGGCCATGTGAAATATAGGATAATTATACATAGTGGCAGAGTCGTGAATATGATAGACAAAAATAAGTACGAATGTCATAGTGATTGTATTTTTTTCTAATAATCTGTAAGAGAGTATTTTTTTATCCCTAGGAAAGAAAGTAAATATTTCTTTCGCAAGGGAGGAAAGTAAAATAAGATTCATGGTAACTGAAAAATACTGCTATAATTTGACATCATTGACATCTAAATGGCATCTGTCAAGAGAAAATTAAATCATATCTAAATTTCTAATTTATTTATGAAAATTTTAATTTTTGTTAGGGCAATGAAATATGTATATTATATGTAAACTTCGTAAAGAACATGTCAATCTTTTTTCAGGTGTCTTCAGTTTTGTAAATGAAACGACACCTTTGGGAAGAAATGTCTCACTTTCTTTCCTAGATATACATAAAACTATTTTATACGACCAAGATATAAAATACTCGCATAGAAACTACAGCAAGTTTTTGATTAAGTAGATCATTGTATCCATGGTTAAATAAAAATAAAAGTACAATCAAAATATTTATTTTTGTATTAAGTGCACGAAGTAAATAGTTTCAGTGCGTGAGAATGTCACAAACCTCGTTAAAGAAGTAATTCGAACGCAGTAAAATATTTCGAGCTCAAAATACAAACAATATTTTTTCTACGATTATTAATTTAATTTAATTAATATTAACAACTATGTTCGAACTATACATTTAATTTTTAATTCAATATAATTTATTGTAAAATTAATATTCTTTCAATAAAATGATTTTATAAATTTGTCCAACTTTTCTGTTGTTTTATATCTGAAAAATATTATGTCGAAAAAAATATCTCCAGAACCGTGCAAAAGTGTGTTTCCAAACCGTGAAACAACTTTTTTTTCAATTATCATGGTAACATAATAAAGATGTGTTACTGTTAGAAAAGATAACACTTGGCATACTGAAATTAATCAAAGAATGTCTCCAATTTTTAAAGATCGTAGAAAAAATGATGTTGAAAATCTTTCGAAAGTATTTTTAAATAGTCGTAAAAAATAATGTATGGTACCGTGAGCAGAAAATGTCTTTGCTCTAAATGCACTAATAACTATTATTTCGTTAAGGGTAACTTTATATTTTATATTCTCATGCAATTTGAGCTCAGGAGAAATAGAAGTTGTCTTTAATACACATTTAGAATTTTTTAGGATCAGATAAATTTACAACATTTAAAATATATTTTGACACTTCCTTTCTACCAATGATATATAATATTTAATTTTATCTAGTTAAAAAAATAGTTATTTGTATACCAAAGTTTACAGAAAGTTGCAGCCCTCGTTACACTCGTGCTCGGTCCGAAAATAGTTATTTTAATAATTTCGATATGATTATCAACAAAACAAACATGTAAAAAAAAGTCATTTGTGGTCTACAAAAAGTCCTGTTGCCAATGGTAACGGTCTGCCCAAAACCTCATTATCAATAGCAACAGTCTGCATTTGTTCAACCGCCTACTTTTGTTACTGATCGTAGGAAATAGTATATTATGCATCAAGGGAAGGAAACAAGCGATTATTCCCGCGTGTGAAGTCTTATCGAGACAAATGTCAAATATGGGTTGCGTAACTAGTTACCTAGGAAACGCCGCAAACAGCTAATAATCGTAGTCTCTAGGGAGAGAAACATGCTATGTACCTAGGGAGAGAAACATTATGTTTCTCTCCCTAGGGGAGAAAAGCAGTGTTTCTCTCTCTTAAATTAGGGAATAAGAACGTGTTTCTTATGCACGTGTTACGAAAAATATATTGCACACCATCTTATTCAGAATACGTTTTGTCACATTTATAACCACACATTAAAGAAATTTAAAATGGTGTTAATGAGTCCTTATATTATAACAAGTTTTCTTTTACGAAAATTACTTACATGACATGGCATTGTAGCAAATTGCTATAATTATAATTTTAAAAAATAATCCTTTACATGTTTACATGGTGATGATTTAAAAAGATGGAATATGGCTTTGTTCGGCAGAGTTTCCGTAATCTTGTTGCTGTTCTTCTCATATTTTGTACGTTATAGGAAATACAATCAATGTTTTTCAATTTGCGGTTGCATGCTCAGAATATTAATTACATCAACGAGAACAGTAAGACGCACGAAATTCCTACAGAAGGTGTTTTATAAAGAAATTTCCGCGGAAAAAGATTTTAGCAGAAATTTGAAAGAGGCTTTGAGAATTCAAGGATTTATAATTAATTTGCAATGCCAATGTTTTCATTACAGCTGGCGAGGAGGTAAAATTAAATTATTTATTTATGAGGAAATTTAATTATAACATTTACATTTCATTTTGTAACAGGTGAAATTAGTTAAATTTTTGCAGAACAAACTTTGGTACTAAAGTTTTTTGTATGTTGAAAATAAAAATGCTTACAGAGTTGGAAACATTTTTGAATCAATTTTATATTTGTAAACGTAACATAATTGTGCATAATATAGGACGGAGTTCATTGTCATATTATATTCATTCTAAAATGTAAGATAATCCATAATACTTTATTTTCCTTGAATATACATTTAATACTTTGTATTCAGTGAAATTGACACAATATCAGCCATAAAGATATTAAATTATAGATCTACATATAGACTGAGCTAAATTTACTCCATCTTAATTGAAAATTCCATTCAATTCTTTCTTACATCACTATTTATTTTGCTCTGGACATGACTATTAACTACATTTATTTTTCAAATCTAGATCATTTAAAATCCCAATCAGTTAACATTGCTTTCAAAATTTCAATTAACAATACAGTTAAATAATATCGTCCATCCATTCAATTTACAATCCGCTCTAAGATATTTGTTTTAAATATAAACAACTATGAGGGTTAGAAAATATCTGATAATTTATACTTTGGAGAAGATATGTTCATTTCATATAAAGTACGCAGTTTCCCTTTTATCACAGAATGGGAATTTTTCTACGACCACTAACATTGTGTGCTCGTCGTTGTTACGGAAATACCAGTGAACTGGACGCATATTATCATTTACAAGGCTTGTTACGTTGTTGGGATACTAATTTAGGATTGTTATATTAGAATAGTGAAATTGGGACAAACTTATTATTAAAATATAAAATTAATACGGCAATAATATCGTACTCCTCGAAAAGACATAGGCTTGTTGTACAACATATTAATTTTTAATAGAGTATGTGGACATTTTCAAGCGAATTTCAAAAATAAAATTTTAAGATATTTTGAAGGGTCACAGAAAAAAATAAATGTCTGCTCTTGACACATACTAATTATTTGTGTACCTAGAGATGGAAAATAACATTGTCTCCCTCAAGCAAAGATATTATTAATCTTGGCGATGCTGAGGTTCACTACTATGCAAGAATAAGAATGGTACTTTCGATTCGAAACAATGGCTGGTAGTACGAGCTCAGTTTTATTTTGGTTTTAGCTAAAACCGAGTAACGGAAATGTTAATGTTTAACACTGTTCAAAATGATACAAATACGAGTACGAATATGTATTAATCAAGTCATTTCTTATTATTTTAGAATTAATAAATTCTTGTTCGTATAGTTTTAGTTTATAACTGTTTATACTTAATATCAAATTATCTGTATTTTGTTCGTAATAGACGTTATCAAATCAAAATTTTCGTTACTCGGTTTTAATAAAACCAAGTTAAAAGCGAGCTCTTAATATCAGCAAATATTTTTACTGCTATTGTTTTATAAAGAATACAGTCGTGCTAAAATTTCAAATACGAGTAAAAATATAATTTTAAATTCTTGTTGCTGACTAATAGCTGCTTTTTGGTTTCATATCATTACTTATTTTCCGGTTTCTTGTTATTGGAAAGAAGTGGAAACATAATATTAATGTTTGCACCAGAAATATCAAATTATAGCAAAAATTGCAGTAAATAAATAACTATTGTATAACTATTACTCTGATTTTGATATTTCACAAATGGGCACTAAGTATTTTATTTATATATTTATATACGGAGTGGCTGGTATCAAATTTAAATGAAGTCTGTCTAGAAGTATGCAGCCTTTAAGTCTGTGTAATCTGGTTTTCTTTTTAGTTGTATTTTCTTCTCTTTTCATTATGCAACCCGCAACCCAACAAGTCTGCGATGTTGCTATCTCTTTTTAATGTATATTCTTTTCTTTTTATTATTTAAAATTTTGTATCTGACTAAATATAGGAAATATCTGAGGTTGACCAACAGTAATAAAGTATTTATCAATATACTTACAGTTAAAGATTTTATATATTTTGTTTCAGAAAATCTGTCATTGAAGTCTTATAAAAATATTATTTTATTTGAATATCATTCATTTATAAATACATTTACGTAAGTTGTAAAATATGTCTTAGATTATAATTTATATTTGCTTTTTACTAAGATCTATACAATAGTTGATATTGTATGTAAAATTATTTAAAACATACATATTTACTGAGAGGAAGTGGTTAAAAATTGCAAAATTTAAAAATAAACTATTTTACTGTCAAATTGTCATTAAAGATAGATCAAATAATTAGAAACATGTGCGCAATAGTCAAGCTTGCATATATCTTACTCTAACTCACTGCTGATAATATATGTAAATGAGTAAAATCTTACCAGTGATGATGTTGGATCCGTTATACCAGGTGATCTGGGGCACAGGTTTGGCCCCGGCCGCCTCGCATTCCAGCTCCAGGTCTGAGCCCTCGTTGGCGGCAGGCAGCGTAGTGGCATTCCCCAGGGCCGAGCCGTCCCTGCCCAATATGCGCACAGACTGCGGTCGCACTGTAACAATCGTAATTAAACTGTGTGAATTAGGCACAGTTTGGTGACGCGATAACAACCACACACACACACTGATCTGCTGATACACTGTCACATAGTGTGTTTACACTAGGTGAGGTGAGCGGTACAAATCTGGTTTAAATATAATGAATTATATGTATGTACTCTTTGTCTACTTCAATTGAAAATTATTTATTTTCTAAATCGGGAAACAATTTACGCTTTAATTTGTAATAAATAAAACAATTATTTCTGTTAACTTTGAAGGACAAATGAATGTTTGTTTGTAAACCTTGCTATCTTTTATAACTTAATTAAAACAGTACAAAGCTATCGAAATTAAATTCAAATTGTTTTATTATTTACCTTGTATGTAATGAAATACATATTTTCAAATATAAATATGCAATGAATGAAAAGTAAATATTTCAATATTTTTGTACAGACTGAGCTATACGGGTGATGTCGATTAAAGGTGAATACAAATTTAACATGTATTATTAGTTTTATGCAATTTTCTGCTCTTTTCTTCATTTAAGGCAAAAACTGAGTGCAAGATTATTTAGAACTAAATGCAGCGTACATTTTGTGAGTTTTGGTATAAAAAGTAAATTGTTCAAATTTTGTTAAATACTCGTAGTGGTTAATAGCCATGACTTGCTTTCATGGCAAATGTGTCAAATGACATTAAAAACTTACAGGTGAAACTAGTAGCACATGTTAAATCCCTACTTTAACCCCTTACCGAAACCATCTGTTATAGCTTATTGAGTTGTTATTCGTCATTTACATATCTTTTAAAGCTAATTTTCAATTCGAATTATTAAATTATATCGGATCTCAGATCAGCTTAAATTTAAGATATCTTATATAATAAAAGACACCAATGTTCAGTACTTGTACAAATTGGAATAAAATAAGCAGTTAAGAAGCCCTGGCAAAAAAAGAGACAAAAATCTAAATAATTATTGATATTTTTAAAGATCGAATATAATATTTATTTCAAATCGATTACCATTTGAATAAACTGATGCCCGATATTACAAATAATAAGTAAATAAAATATAATCATTCAAACGTCACTTTGACAGTAATAAACTATATACCATAAAATAAACACATATTATTCGAATTTGTTGATTGAATAAAATTTATTTTGGAAGTATATTTGTCTTTTAAAATAAACGTGCTTATTTTTTTTTTAATTTTAGAATTTTAAAATATATCTCCGGATTCGAATTCCGTATCGCTATCCACACCACCGTACTGACGGACAAATATACCTATTATTTAAATTGTATACATATTTCTGCACCCCTAGATATTTATCTTCATTATTCTTCGTATCTCTCATAGTTCTTAAGTTACGAACTTGAGAAGTTTACATTATCAGCTATTTATGCTATTAGCATGTACACACTAACAAATTACGTAGCTCTATACCCAATGAATTGTACAATCAGTAAGTCTTAGCATAAATAAGATAGATGAATTGAATTAACATTGTTGTACTCTAATGACACATTAGACTAAATCCTAGTGTAACAATCCTGCCAATGTAAACGCAGTGCCAAACAAGGATAGTGTGCTGTGTAGGACATGCTCTCTATATATACATATGCATCGAGAGCTTGTACCTGCACGGTGTATAATTGTATATTGATGTCCGTGACTGTGTTCTGCTTCGATGTCATTAATTCATATTGCCAATTAAACTATCGATTGGACATGATTAATTCATGTTTGGTTTGTGCAACTAGTTCTTTATGTTTAGTGATCATTATTTTAGTGCAATGTTTTTTTACGTAAAGTGATTTTAATTGTTGTGATGAGCTTTTAACTTTAACAATGGGTTAATATGAATTTATTTGTGGAGTAAGCATCAGATTATCAGCAATATTTAGCCGATGATATTTATTCTCGTTTAATTAAAGTTCTATTAAATGTTTTTCAGATTTTGGATAAATCAACCTTGTAAGTGAGCTTATCGAAATTTGGCGGTGTCGCTAAACTTAATACAATGGTTTACTATAAATTTGAAAAAAAAGACAATATAATATTAGCATGAAATATAAATTGAACCATATTTAATTTTAGACATATATTGAAATTGTATAATTAAATCAAATTATTTAAAATAGGTTTTGTTATCGTATCATATGATATTAAAACTGTATTAAATTACGTGTAATTTAAACGAAATAATTTGAAATATGATAAACAAAATTCATCATATTTGAGATAAAATATAAATGTGAAACTAATTTTAATTACCTATTGTTACATTTATTATTAATTTATTATCATTATTAACTTTACTAAAATTATAACTTGTTAATAAATTAATAATTATTTACGTTATAACTCCTATTATAATAATATTACTTAGGTTTATTATTTATTTAACACTATTAATTTAAATATTTATATTTCGTATATAGTCTGATCACATAATTTTAGAAAATTTATATTATTGTAATAGAAAAATATTTTTTTTGATCAATGCAAAAATTTGTTCAATGTACTCAAACTGCCCATTTTAGTACCTGCCATTAGATTCGTATCCTTTTTAATAACATTATTAACTTAATTAAAATTACAATATGTAATTGAGAGTATATATTTATTTTTTCTCTCACTAAATATAACTCACGCTCACGATATAATTTGAAATTTGCTTACGAACACGCGTATTAAATCTCGGCCTATGCCCACCTCTATTACGTGTTAGTAGTTCTTTGAGTCCCATCATTTCCGTGTCTGAACATAGGGGCCCGGGCACACCGAGCCGCAGTTTTTACACTGCCGTACTGCCGTTTTCTTTATTCAGATTATTTAAGGCGTATAAGTGACTAGCTTATAGCGCCCGAGAGTGATAAATACATGAAACTGTATTTTTATATTTTACGACAAATCACACATTGTCGGCAGGCGGATTCGAACCGACGAACCTTGGTTCGGGTGACGTCATAGTTGCTAAGAGATGTGCCTTAACACGCTCGGCCACCGCGCCTACTTAGTAGTTATTTTACGCATTATATTACTTTAACATACATTAGCACTTTCGGCATGCTATTATCAAACCATGTACCAGCATAATACAAAATAAAGTGTAATAGTTAAGCAGTAAGGGTCTGCTCTACACGTACAAATAATTATTTTCGCGGTTTCTATATCTTGCCACAAATTAGCATGATGTAAACCAGACTTTACGTAGGTATACCACAACGAAGTGCTTCATTTGACTGAGTGATAGCTTTAGCCAAGATTCTCCAGCGGTATCATGGTGTGCGATGACTGACTAGTGTTTGTTTGTTTATCACAAATAAGTGAAACAAGCAAAATGGCTTCTGCGAAACGTGGTGTACAATTACGTATACGACCCAAGCTTCAGTGTTCAGCAATATACGAATATATACAACGCAGTGCTTGTGTTCCGTGCGATTACAAGAGTGAAAGTGAGTTTGCTAGTAGGAAGTGGGGAACTAATCACAAATAATTTGGATCGTAACCAGGTCAGGCAGGCAAGAGGCGACTGATTGAGGATGAAATATATATATATATATATATATATCCCGTTTAGCGGCAACGAACTTGGAAATTTGATATAGATGTTTTATATAATTTGTTATTAGTTAATAATAACTGAAGATGAAAACAAATCACAAAAATTTGAAATAAAATATATCTAAATTAAATATTTTTATTTCATAATCCTGGCTTTCAATTTTATAAATTCAATAATATAAGAATAATTTATAACAAGATAAGTCAAAATTACAAGTTTTTAAAATTGTCATTGTTACCTGTGAGTAGAATAAATATTAATAATCCAAACATTTTAAAATTTTAGTATGTTTTTATGCGGAGGACAACTTAGCCCTCCAAATGAACTTATTATTCTCTCGTGGATTGTCGTATATAAACGTGTATTTTCGGGGCTGACAACAATAACATACGCTCTTATTATTGTATTTAATAAAAATATATACATCAGCAATATTATTCATTAGTCTGATGTCGTAGTGAGCACTTGATTGAAAATAAAGCTTTGAAACCTAAGTGTTATATTTTTTTAATTGTGATAATTTAATAACTAACATATATTTATGCAAATATGGAAAATAGGAAACGAGAAGGAGGACAGAATTATACAAAAACTAAGAAATATTATTATAATTCAAGAATATTAGCAAATAATAAATCGTATTTTTTGTCCTTATATGCTCAATGCTGCATCTACTCGTATTTACCGCTAAAGAATTTGGATTTAGTAATGACATTAACAGCTATATTTTGTAAGGATATCTACTATCTTATAATAAATAGCAATTTACAATTTTAATATTTTCAAATTTTGTCCGTAACAGTGTATTATTAGTTTAACGTGCAACCAGATCAGTTATACAAAAATCGTGTCAAATTATTTGAAGATTTATTCAAACGAATCATTTTGGATTGTTAATTATTTCAGCGTTATCTTATTCTGATGATGTAGGTATACCGTACCTATTCATTTGGTTACTTATTACTAGTCTAATGTTTCCTTTTCAACAGTTTTTACCGAGAGATTGTTTTCTGCATTAAAAAGAATTAAAAATTATCAAAGCTACAAGAGCTTCTCGTTTTATCGGTTAAAAATTTATTTTTCTACGATTGCTATAAGAAGTTGACAATTACGCTCTCATTTGTCATCGTAAAGTTGAAGTTTTCTGTGGAACAATCGAAAAATATCTTTTTTGCTCGTCTCCAATGGCAACGCGCGAAAAAGATGTTAAATGTGCTCGTTTCCAATGGCAACGCGCGAAAAAGATTAAACGCGCGCTTATTTCAATAGTTACCAGGAATACAAACAAAACAGAAACTTGTCATTTTGACAGTTGACAGAATGAATTTATGTTCAGTAAGCATACGTTTTTAAATAATTTTAAGATGCAATCGTAGAAAAAAATATGTGTGTATCACGAGCGTAAAGTGTCTTTGTTCTTCTTATACTATTGCAGCTCTCGCCTTCGGCTCGCGCTACAATTACCGTGTTCGAGTAACAAAGAATCACTTTACGCTCTTAATACACAAATTACACTATTACAACTTAAACTTGATTGCTTGGAAAAGGACAAACGTAAATGATTTGAAAAAATTGCGACACTGAAGGTGAACCAATTTTGTCTAATGTTATTTGCTCGAGTCTACGTTACTTCAAAGCGATCAAGTATAAGTCAAGAAAATCAAAGTTTGACCTGATGAAAACAAAAAGCTCGAATGGTATTTGTTAAGATAATTTCACGGATTAACACATTAAAATAAACAATAGTTATTTAATATTTAATCAGTATTTATTTCAACTTTATTTGAATTTATAATATTAGACATTAAATATTTGTAATACTAAAATTATTAAAAGTGCAATTGTTATAAATAATTCGGCTTGACGACAATTGCTGCATTAGACTGTGTTCCTCTCTAAGATTTATAACTAAATTTGAGTGATGTTCCGAATCTAATTGAAGATAAAGTTTTATTAAATTTCCAAGTTAATTTAAAAATTTGCTGATCTGATCAGGGTTTTCTTTGTTTTCCGTTAACTACATACTATCACTACATTTTTTGTCACCACCTTGAGATGTTTTGGAGAAAATTGTATTATATTCTATTCTACCTGTCAACCTTTCATCATTAGTTTTTTCGGTTCTAAAAAAGACTATTTTACAATTCATCACCTGTTCAAGATAGTTTAAAAGCAGCAATATGAAAAAAAAAATTCTGAAGCCCAATTGGTATGTTTACATCCCACTAATTTGCCATTCTAAATACTTATTCTTTGTTTATAGTCATGAACTCATGAAGCTTTACTTTTTTTTCTATATTATTTTGTAGTTGCTTTTTCTTGGTGTTTCTAACATATCTTACATTTTGAAGTACTAAATCTTTTAATGAATCAAATCATATTTGATATTTGAAGTATTTTTCTGGAATTAATCACCATTTTTAAAAATATATTAATAATTTCTTCTAGTGATGTAGTAGCTAATAAGAATTTTTCTCTTTGGCAAAATAGTTTAAATTGTTTCCAAATTGAATTTTTTGATTTTCTTGTATTTGTAGAGGTACTGTCATTAACTATATATATATTTATATTATAAGATATAATTACTTCTGCCAAAACATATCCGAAACGATTTTTACTATCCATTATTACAAATAGTACAACAGTTTTTTTGAAGTTTATATTTATTTTATTGTAAGAAATATGATGTTATGAATATTCGTTTATTTTAATGATGTAAAAGTTTTGCCTGCCTCATTTTATCGCTGTGAAAATTTGACATTTCAAATAGGATTTTTACGTATGAGTTAAAATTATCCTCGTAATACAAATATGTAGATTATCGCCAGTTACTATTGAAAAGGAATTTCTAATTTAATCAAAACAAAAAAAATTGATCATGCACCTGCTACAAAGAAAAAATTAATATATTACAATAATTGAAATACAAATAATAATAGGTAGTAATATTATAATTGAAAAGGAATTACAATAAAAAAATTACGTTAATCCTATATTATTAAATAGTAGTTAATACTTTATTTATTTATATTACGCTGTATAACAGGAACTTAATCCCAATTACGGTACTGGGTCCGCACTCACCGAGCCGTATTGTAGTAGTTTATATAATGTTTAGCTTGAGTGAGATTCGAACTCGGGATCTCCGGATTCGAATTCCGTATCGCTATCCACACCACCGTACTGACGGACAATAATAATAATAATAATAATACAATAAATGCCTGTATGTGAATAGATGTTAGTTATGTATTATATAAAATTTCAGAAAATAAATATAATACTCCATTCTGAGAACCTTTTGATCAGTAGATTAATAAATGCTATGTAAGCATATTGGATTTATAAGTCTTACAATTCCAGTTGAAATTTCCACCGCATTTAATATTGGCTTTTAATTAAATTATATTATATAGGTAGTCTCATCCGACTCGCCTCCACGTACGCGTAACATGAAAGCGGTACACATTACCGCATCGCGATAAATTAAAACACGCGTAATCCAGAGCTTTCAAAACAGCCGTTTTCCGAACAACAACAGCGATTACCGCAACACAAACATCAAACTATAACAAACAACATTACACAAGATTCATAAATCCATTAATTTCATTCCGAGAGGGGCAAGTGCCCCGTAACCGCCCCCACTGGACACCCGTTTCAATATAATGCAATAATTCCTTGAATGTATTCAACAACGGTAGATTAAACCGACCTCAACCGAAATCCGCAATAGCTAGGCGTTGTATGGCGCTAGCTTGTAACATTAGAATAATAATGATTACAATTTCGAAACTAGTTAAACATCTCATTTCACATATTGCTACCAAATGATGCTTGTTTATTGTATAGTTCAAATTAGTTTGAAATTCATTCACAAATCGCGATTCTTATTTAAACCCACCCACTTCATTCTATTAAATTTCCATACAATAATAACTGTTATCCTAATTGTTACGAAATTAGATTAGGGGAGGTATTCATAGTCATAAATTAATATTAATTTTAAAATATTATAACCATGGTGAATAAACATTGCTGTGTTTTTTAATAATATCTTCGTACATTTTCTATATAATCAGCATTAAATAAATAATAATTCAGAGAATAAAGTGATAATTTTCATCCTTAAAGAAGACAATTAATCTTTCTTCGTTAGAGAAGAAAAGTAGAGCCATATTTTTGGCAACTGAAAAATATCGTCATGATTTGATATTAGTGACATCCAGGTGACACGTGTTAAGAGAGTAATAAATCTTAACGAAACAGTATCTAGTTTACTTCCGGAAATTTCTGATAGAGTAGTGAAAAAATTATATGTATACCTAGTAAACAAAGTGTTATTCATCCCTTGTTATACAAATAATTATTTTATGATTTTTAAATGTATAACAAACTAATGAATACCAAACCACAAAGCAGAAGTAATAATGGCATAGTCATAATTTAACTTATCTAAATCAGTTAGTTAGTTTTATGAAGTTTAAAGTAATAAATTTTTTATAATTATATTAAAAAATAATTATGAGTGAATTCATTCGAATTATACATAATTATACTCATGAGTTAAAAGCCCAAAAGACGAAAGCATGAACGCGTGAATTCTACACGTTCCGCGTGTTTAATCTCAGCCCGAAACAATTAACAAAAACTTTATTTCAGGCACTTTGTGGTTCACCCTTCTCTAACATGAGTGATTTGACAGGCGGTGAAACAGTAAAAAGATTTCTTTTAATAATCGAAATCTATCTAGAAAGTTGCCGCACTTAAAATAGTGAAATTAACAAAAATAGATTGCAAATTTGGATAAATGTTGAAGATCGTTTGCATTTCACCATTTAAGGTGTTTGATTACGATGTGGTCTACAACAAACTGCAAACAGTTTGAGTACAACTGTGTCAGGTATGTACGTCTCTCGCGGGTTTACAAATAGCGGCTGCCATCCACAGGAATAGGGTTTGAGGAACGATTACTCTCCAGTAATTAAACTTATGTTTCCGATCCCGTTTACCTACGCCGCTGCCGTGGTGTGCCCGGCAGTCGAGAGGTGGCTTGAGTGTCGCTGCGCCCTCAAGCGTTGTTTGCACCCCTGCTAACCTGCCCTGTGAGCCCAGCTTGAGGAATTTAATTTCACGCCCCGAACTGGCGCTGATGTGTGCATTCCGGTGTCAAGTGCCGAATAAGACCTTCGGATATTTCCGCTGATAGTCGGCTATAGGTCAGTCGTGAGTTGTACACTCACAGTAAATAAACTCGCCATCAGACAAATTTCCGGTTCTATTTCCTGCTTTTTATTTACTATTTTCATTTCTTATGTATCAGCAGTTGATCTTAATAACTCTTTCCTGATTTCATTTACCTTTAACTAACGAAATATTTTATTTGATCGAATGCTTGAATATTTTTGTTAATTTAATTTTAAATTTGTATATTTAGTTAATTAAAAACTAAAATAAAACATACCGAGTTTCATATAAATGAAAAATGATAAATTCAGAGAGAAATTCAGTATCACTTCTAGAATTTGTGTAATAGAAACATAAACATTTTCATTATGAAACAGCAACAGCCAAAACCAGCAAAACCGTGATATGTTATTTTTCTTATCGGCCGTTCGAGCTAATAAAAACAAATGAAAATATTAATTAAAACATGCCATCCCACTGAAACAAAGAAATGAACCACATTCAAAGTATTCCGAAGAAATCACACTTAATGTTTGTTTTTATCACTCGCAGATCGTATCAGCCTTGAAAAAACAAAATGGGAAATTTTATTACGCAATGGAAAAAATTCTGTTCTCCCTTTTGTTTTCTTTGTGTTTATGTTTAATGTACGGAGTTGTTTTTACCTTGTTTCACCCTTTTTACTTTCCGTCACGAATATCTCGAACAGTTTCTTAAATAGAATATTTTTCTTCTTTCGAAATAATCTAATCAATTAGTTTGTGTACCTCCTTCACGTTTTAAGCTGAGCTACCTTTTGAAAGCTTTTGCGTAATGAAATTTTTTCACAGAAAATCTTATTTTTATTGAATCCGGATTCACTGATCTTGTTTTGCGCATTTCCTGTCTTTTATTTCCCATATAAATTTAAAGATATTTAATCAACACTGATTAAAATCTTATTATTTTCTTTTACTTTTCAATTCAGTTTCAATTAAAACTATAGCATCATATACATTATCATTAAAAAGTAACAGTTTATAAGGAGAAAGAATAATTCAGAAGGAACAACGAACAAGACTATTCTCTGGAGTATTGTTAAGTGTTAATTTAATATAAATATTTATGCGAGGAGTTTCGTGTGAATGAGAGTGTTATCAATTAATTTAGTAAGAAAATCGGGTGAAAGTCATGGTGAGATAAAGGCTGCCCCTGGGTGCTCATTAGGGCCTGTCCTATCGCCCTTAATAACCGTTACAATAAAGAACACATTGCCAACAAAGGGTTCGTTTCATTTCCAGCCATTCTCCACATTTAGCTCAGCCATAAAATTATTAGAAACATTTGCAATATTAAGACAATGTTTCTCACTCTTACCGCTGTCGCCGGTTTCATTTCGTTGCGTAACACCGCCATTTTCTCTCCGAACAGCATCTGTTTTGTGTAATCATCAGAAAATGAGCAGATAATTCAATGCTTTCTGCAAATGTTTGCTTTGTAGATCAACTATGCACTTTTTGTATATCACGATACTGTTTGCACATGAAAGAAAAGCAAATATGTATCTTGAAATGTTAGTTTTGCAGAAAACAACCTGAATGCTTTATTTTATTTCATTCTTCATGCATAATGGAACATCCGATCAGCTAGAGTAGTATATCCATACATATAATATTAATGTACAGCACACTGTACTATACACATACACAGACTAAGAGAGAAATATTTCTTTATTCTTGGAGAGAACATTTAATTTATGCAAATATACTCCTTTATTTGATAATTTTCTGTTGTTTGAAATAATAACACAGTACGCAGAATAAACATGAACAGGTGCAAATTATATGAAATATCATATACTTTAAAAGAGGTTCAGAGAATTACTTATCCTAGGATGGAATTTGCATTTTAATTAGGTAATATGAATATAATTCAATTCATTTTTTTTAACGAAATACTACTGCATGTAATTGTACAGGTTTGTTCACAGTATAAGGGCGGCCAATTAAACGGGTGACTTTTGTTTGAAGTGGTTGGTGTTGATAATGAAACGACGTTACTGATCGATATTTTAACAAGCAAATTGTGATCTATTTGATTATAAAATGAAAAATACTAAACGAATAATTTCATATTATAATCATATTTACAATATTAGTCTGTTTGTTTTAATATTGTTTTTCTTTTTATAACTGTGTGTAACATTATAAAAATTTAAAAAATGCTTTTTAATTATTGATAGGCATTTCCTTCTTATTTGAATTTATATGTATTTATTTCCCTCAAAAAAACATAGCATTCTGTTGAACACAGTTCGATAATACATAAACTGCCTGTACAGTTGATACGTATGTGGTCTATTTGTTGAATCAGTTTATACAGGTCATCATTTTGGGAAAAATTCTTCACCTCAATTGCATATAATATTAAGTAGGAAATTGCAACAGAAACTGTTTTGTGAAAGTAACATTGATAAATACATTTTTTGAATTTTATTTTTGTTCACAATACTGAAATGCAAAAATAAAATGTTTATACATAATACTTAAACAGCGTATTTTAAGAGCTTCATTTGTGTGATGAATATTAAAAATTCTCAGTAAAGTTAAGAACTCATTGCAAATTTAATTTAAAATTAAGTAGCACAGAAAGTCGATAATGATATGATTACATAACGTATATATGAACGTAGTAAGATATGTCATCGTTTTTAGTTTCTTTTATTTGTGACGTATTAACTGATTCGAGTATAATCACCACAATTTGTCAATTTATATGAATACTTAATTCAGCAAGACGAAAATCTGCATGAACCTATATTTTTTTAGATTTTACTCAACCATATTTTTTAAAAGAGCGGTATTATAATAATATCCTTATGTTGTTTTTAATATTTCATAACATTTTTCTTCCTGCTTCACTGCACTCGTGTTCACTATTCCCTCCAGGAGTATAGTCACACACAGCTTGAAGAATTTTATGTGAAATTAAATGACAATTACTTGCTTAACTTCCTTACTCATCTGATTCTCTTAACAATTGTTTTCTTCGTTGAAATAACCATCCAGAGAACCGCAACGGCGGATCCAGAAATCGTATAAGGGGGCGAGGAGGAATTACCCTTTTTTCGTGTAGACAATTTTTTTCAATAAACAAGAAAAAGACTTTTAGACAATTAGATTTTTAGGTTCAGGATAATATCTTATAAGCGATTAATATAATATCTATAACATTTTATAAATATTTTAAAATGATATATTTCTTCGAGTGTAGTGCTGTTACCAGCCGTCAAATCACGGCCCCCAAATATGTACGGCAGAGTGCCACACCCAATAATAAGTAAAAGGCGTGATGATATATTTACTTATTTATTTTATTTTCTTCATATAAGAACATTGGTAATATTTCAATTAAATATTAATAAATAAATTATATCGCTTATAGGGGATATTTATGTAAAATTTACATCCATTTTTAAGAGTATTATGACTCTGATTAATGCAAATTTTGCATAAATTGTTTATCTGGAGTTGAGTAGATGTGTAAATTTCAGCCGTCTGACGCAATAATACAAATTAAATGATTACATTTTTACAGTCAATTTTTAATTTTACTCAAAGTTCTGTCAGAATGATAATTTTTTTGGCTAGTTCTATTTCTTCCTAATTCGAATGAACAAATGAAATTAATACAAAATCTCAACTAAAAAAACTAACCCAAGGGGGGCCATGCCCCTCCCCCCTCCCGTGTGGATCTGTCCTTGTAGAACCGAAAAGTGCAATTTCATTCCATAACTTGCGTGCTCAAAGATGTGATGGTATATTTATTTTACTTTATTTTCATGATATGTATTTGAATGAAGTCATTATGAAATATATCACAACTACATAGCTTATTTTCTTGTTGATAAAATGCTTGGCTGGAAACCGGAAGTTCGTATAAAAGAAATAATATTACTAAAACTTTTTGAAATCATTTATACTTATTTCTGTTTTTGTGAGAGTAGCAAAAATTGAAGATGAAATTAAAAAACTCAAGCATATATCAGACAATTTAAAGAAAAAACAGCGCAGATATTTTAATTCAGTAATTTTCTCGACAAAAAATCAAACAGGACGAAAAACTTTTCTTCTTTTTTCCTGCAGCTATTTATTTTCGTATTTTGTATTTCAATATTCCACGCGTTTCGCTCCTAATTGGCGAAAATTTGCCTCGGAGGACATCTTCCGTTTCGCTCTGTCATTCCATCTGTCACAGTTTATCGCACGAAGTTACGCGGGCTTGACAGTGCTTCATAATATTAATAAATCGTGGCATCGTGCAGGCCGTGGATTGTGTTGATATTGTTTTTTAATAGCTGGATTTATGGAGCGCATTATTTACATTTACTGGGTCATATCGCGTGCATTGTTTTAAGGACAATTATTTAGATTTTGTAACAGTTGTTGTTACTGAAAACAAGGTACATTTTTAGCCAAACATGGATTCATGCAAGTTGTTTTGTTTTAATGAGGCAATGACGAAGGATCATGCCAATTGTGCTGATTTTAAGCTGATTATTTTCAAATATTATGATTGAAAGCAGACTAAAATTTAACACGCCAGCCTCTTGTATTTTCTGCAATTTACGATTTATTCAGTTCTAAAATATAATGTAGTAGTAAGTACCTGTTAAGTATGATAAAAAATTATGTATTCTGTTTTTCACAAAAAAATTACAAAATTATGCAAGTATAAAATTTCAAAATTATTTTAAAAGATTGATTATTAAAACAAATAAACACAACTTTGTAGTAAAAATGGTGAATTTGATAAGAGTACAGGACAAATGAAGCATGAACGGGTATCCTTTATAAATTTAAATTTATATATTTATTTACAAAAATAGATTTGTATTTGGTTACAATAATAATGAAATTTGGTTTGACTGCAGTTGTGCAGTACAAACAGAGCAAAATTGAGTGTCATACAGAATTTACTATAATTATAATTTAATATGTATTTTGCCATTATAACTTATTTCCCGTAGAAATGCTAGAAAAATAAACTTTAAATGCTCTATTGTGGCTCAAATAATGATGATTGATATGGCTTACAGTACAACTCAAGTGCATAATAGTTATTTATGCACTAAGGACGTTATGTAGGTAATAATGCCCAAAAGGCAACGGTATCCAGTACAAGGATCCTTGTCTCAAGGGCAATGTCATCTAGCAATGTCCGTGGTGCATACAATATTTTATTTTTCAATAGAATTAGTTTTAATTTATAATAATTATGATAACAATAAGAGTTTTAATCACTGTTGCGTTGTGTTGCCAAGGCTATTTCGGAGGATATTTTACAGATAGCAAAGATAGCCATGCTGACGTTTTTCGTTTTAATCCTTTACTGTCATTATAGCTTCGTTGAATAATATACGATTATTTTGCACTAAAACAGTACTTGTTGTTTATTGGTACGATACGAAGTATATAAACAACTCCATAACTACCAGGGCATTACGATTCTTAACGCCTGCTGATTAATATCTGCTCCGTTGAAGCAACGCCACGGTTAATTAATTCTTTTATACGCATTATTATAAGCATAATTATTATGAATTAAAATTAATTCTACATTTTCTAAAAAAAAATTATATGCCCCACGGACGTTACTAGATGATAATGCCCAGAAGGTATACAGGCGCGGTGGCCGAGCGTGTTAAGGTACATCTCTTAACATACTGTGACGTCACCCGAGCCAAGGTTCGTCAGTTCGAATCCGCCTGTCGACAATGTGTGATTTGTCGTAAAATATAAAATACAGCTAAATGTATTTATCACACTCGGGCGCTTTAAACTAGTCACTTATACGCCTTAAATAATGTAACATTCGACTACGAAAACCGGCAGTACGGCAGTGTAAAAACTGCGGCTCGGTGTGTCCGGTAGGCCCAGGCCCAATTTGGGCTGTAGCGCCACAGATGATGAATGCCCAGAAGGTATACGGCTCGAGGGCGCTAAATTATGACCTCAGTTGACATTCTTCAGGCTGGGTACCATCGTTCCATGTGCATTATCATCTAGTAACGACAGTGATGTATACATGATTTTATTTTCACAAGAATATGTATAATTAGAATTAATTTATTATAATTATAACTATAGTTATGCGTATCACAGTATTAGTCAACTGTGGAATTTCGTGAACAAAGTGGGCTTTATGAATCACAATGCCCGCATATAATACCCCGGTTGTTATGGAATTCATATACTTCGTTTCATAACAGTAACCAACAAATAATATTCTAGAAATACGTAACTAGTAAGGTACACCCAAATCTTCTATACAAAAATATTATTAGATATACGGAGATCTTCTATACAGTATACACTATAGAGCTAACAAAGGAGAAAAAGTAAATTATAATAGCTTTATTTGATTAAAAACTCATTATCATTTTAATTAGATACGTACATATTTGTCTAATATATTTCTTGTAAATGTCACCAGAAAAATATCAGTATGTAAAATAAATAACAGCGGTAGTATTGTGTGTGTATGAGAAAATGGAGTGGCTCCACTCGAGATTTATTATTTATATGAAAGAAACGACCTGCTTGATACTCTGTTCCATCTCGTAAACATTTTTGAGAACTCAGGCACTAAATACAGCAATAAATTCCACTTGTCTTCTTTGCTGTCCCTGGAGGTAACATTTTTTATCGTCAAGGTGGTAATAAGAATTTAAAACCATTCAGAGACTTGAAAATATAATATCTGATCTACGCTCGTAAGTTCTGCAAATCTGAACCGTTCCGGTTCCCCACTTCCTGTTTCGTGGCCAGTGGACGTCGTATTATTTAGAGGGAAATTTAGTAACAATGTTCGACATAATCTACATGAATTTGATTTGTATTCATTGCTACATGAACTAGTAATAGAACAATTACCATAACTTGTAAATGTTGATTTACATAATTGTTGTATAGTTATTAATAAAACCTTTGGTAATCAAATTATCTGTTGATATACCGATAGATGTAATTATTATAATTAATCAATGATCATATTGTATTTATATTCTGACTGACTCTGTAAATGAAAGCTATCAAAATTATCAAGATGAGTGTACCAATTAAAATTTTAATTTAGTTTCAATTACGTTTATAGGTTTCACAACCAATATTTTTAATTACTTTAATCGTGAATTGAATAATCAACATTAATTAATCTTCTACTACATTTATTTATTTTATTATTATGAGTATTTATTTATCATAATGTATTTTAAATATTTGCAATTTCCATAAAGATACGAATATGTCATACCCTTTTTTGTCACACAACTATATCATGCTAGCAGAGGGTACAAGATGACCGATATAATAATGAACAAAAACGAAATTGTTGATTTTTGTGATATGTGAAAAAAATGACAAATTCAATAACATATTTTTGAATGCTAGTAAACTACAGTTTAAATTATTATATTTTTTTATATATTTATGTTCATTTTTATATTATATTCTTTGAAGGTAATATGTATATATTATTTTTTTAAATATATTTTTATCAGCTGTATATGGTTTCCTTCTCCATACGTCAAATGATCGGCACGGCAGTGAATATGAAACGATGGAAATTCGAATGAGAGAAAAAATATATTATTAATGAAATTGTGTTATTTATTTATTTATACTACTCAATACAACAGGAACTTAATCCCAGTATAGGGTATGAACTCACCGAGCCGTAGTGAAGTAGTTCATATATATTTAGTTGTGGGATTCGAATTTAGAATCTCTGGATTTGAATGTCGTAACCCTATCCACATCAACGTAATGCCGGACTATTTGGCATAATTTAACGAAAAGATTAATAGTATTTTATTATAAGTGGAGTAGTTCAATTGTTGTTTTTGTTTCTAAATATTCAAACAAATTAATAATTTGATAATTTATACTTGAACATACAGCCTGCCGGACTTTTTAATTTCAGAGCCCGCCGGATGTAATGTTCAGTTTACAGCCATGGTAACAGTAAATAAGCGTCTTTGATACAGTTATGCGAAAAATCATTAAAAACGTTAATGGAGAGGGAACCACAGGGGTCGTTTAATGTAATAAAAATCAGTTGTTGGTTGCGGAAATAGCGCTAAAATTTAAAGTTAGAGGCAACAACTTTAAGTGACGTTAACAAAAAAGCAAAAATGACTAGAAACTATTTAAGGAGATTTAACAAGTTAAACGAGAACATGATCTAACGCCAGTCAATGGGAGCAAACGCCAGCAGCAGTAGCAGCAGCAATTCAGAAGCAGGCAAAGAATGTTCGGATTGAATTAGTAGTTGTCAGCGGTAGACGATTTCACAGAATCCAGATGAAACGCTGCACTAAACACTGAATCGCCATAAAAAAAACACTTCAAATTCAAACAAATGACGAAGAATTACTTCTGCTTTTCTTCAAAGTTAATTGGACTTTTCTCACCATAAGAAACAAAATAAACGTCTAAAGCAACCTAGATTATTCTCCATATTTTAAGTAATTCAATCTACTAATGCAGTGTCAATACAAAAAAATATTTAACTATCGGTTTTTGATGCAAAACTTTTCATATATTTAACAGATTCATTTATACTGCACTTTATTAGAATTTTTGAATTATCTTCTCAGGAAAAAGGTACTTATCTTAAATCTCTTTTGTTTAAAATTCCAAGAGATGTTTTTTATTTAGGAAAGTAACCGTTGTAACAATTCCAAAAAACTATTTGTGAATTATGTTACTCCCGAAAATTAATTACTGCCATGAAATACGTTCTGTTAATACATGGCGAAAAATAAGAACTACATTCACCTAAATAATGTATAAATTTATAATAAAGTAGATTTATGACGCAAATTAGGTGCTAAACCATTTTAAAAATGATGTACCTATGTTCTCGTCAGGTTAAAAAAAATTTTCATGAATTTAATAATTAAATAAAAAATAGTGGTACCAGTTAGCCAACTCCTGCAAACGTTTATGCATCTTAACTACGATAATAAGTTGCAAAATAGACACCAATCTGAAACATGCTTAATTTATATAAAAAATGCTATTTTAATTATAAAAGGGTATAGAACTAAAAAATACAGTAAAAATATTTTAATTTATTTTTTTCAATGTTACGAAACAAATATTTATTTTTATTCAAAAATTAAAAATTATAGATACTAGTTATTCATTTTGAATTTTAACTACAATTTATTTGTCAAAACATTAGAAATGACGGAAGACATAAACTAAATTCGCTCTATTTATATATATAAAATTTCCCGTCGCAATTAATTTAAAGTTCGCGCATCTGCATATGGTAATAAGCTGCATATTTAGAAATTCATATAACTAGTGCCAACATTTTCAATTACATTTCATGAACGTAATTTAGTGCGCAATATTCTGACTAACATTTCACATAATTTATGTCCAGATGTCGGAGCCACTACAAATTTAAACGTAAATTATAAAATATATATCTTGATATTTCGATTGAATTCAATGTGTCTGCATTTTGTCAGGATCTGGTTAATATCGATGGAAATTTATACCTGCTATTTCAATAACTAAGGAAATTGAATATTTTATTCCGAAATTTTTATCTGTCTTGCAAAACACATTGCCATTGTACAAATTCTTACATTTATTCGGATATTAACCATGCTCGATATTCATTTTACTTTTTGATCTGAATATAATGTTTTATAACATGAACATTTTCTTAATAATACTCCATTTCGGTTATGGCATCGATATCAAGCTACTAGGTAGATATATAAATTCGAGCAACTGCGGTTCTATGGTTGCACTCTCGGTACACAAACTTGAGTTCGTTAGTAAAAAAACCTTTCGAATTTAACTGTCCGTTAACAACTTCGAGCTAAAAATAAAATTGCGTCACCTGCGATCATATCCAATAAATATATAATTACTGATAGAATGGATTCTATTGCGGCAACACAAAAAATATAATATTCTTCCATAACGTAAAAGCAGATTTCATGACGGATTTTATAGTTGTTTCAAATATTTTCCTTCTTTTACATATCTTTAATCCTTGAATTTGCAACGAACTGAAGTTGACATAAGGAACACGAACAATGATATACTTGACACACAGTCCTCCAGTTGGCAGTACATCAAAGGAAATTGTTTGGTCGTGTTCGTTCAGTCTTTTTGTGTGAATACATATTGTGTATTTGTGCTTGCTAAATCCTATGGAATACATATCAACACTAACAAAAAGATAAACTGTTAATAGATAGGTATATATATATACAGAGTGTTTCACGGATATAGGACACCTC
Organism: Pterostichus niger; assembly: GCA_947425015.1. Classification (NCBI taxonomy): domain Eukaryota; kingdom Metazoa; phylum Arthropoda; class Insecta; order Coleoptera; family Carabidae; genus Pterostichus; species Pterostichus niger. The sequence goes on along the minus strand of OX380338.1, from coordinate 19,047,387 downwards.
AAATAATTCCTATACTAATAAAGATTCAATAAAATGGTATAAGACAATATTAGAGAAGTCCAATAGGGACATCCGATTAAATAAGAATATTTTTTTTAAAACCAGTTATTGATTATAAGCTACTTTAAATTGAATTTTCTCAATATTTTTGTTATGTAAGTACCTATATAAAATGATTACATGGTTTAATTCAAAAAAGAATACTCTATCGAATAGGCATAAAAATATGTTTGATCTCATTTTAAAAAATATAACTTTGTACCCTAACTTCAGAACCACTGATTTACATTTTCTTTCTTATCTAATCGGATGTTCCTCTTGGACTTCTATAAGATTGTATCTTTATTAGTATAGGAATTATTTGAAGTGTCCCATATCCGTGAAACACTCTGTATATGTATATATATATATATATATATATATTTATTTATTTTTTTAATAATTATAAAATTATAATACTCAACTATGTATAACCTCAAAACAACAATACAATCATCATGCAATTCCTGATTATTATTTTTTTGATCGGTACTTCCCTATTATATATATATATATATATATATATATATATATAAGTAAAGTTTTCATGTTTTATATGTACATAGGTTTAAAAATATGATTTTAAGAATAGGTTTTAATTTAAAATTCGGGTTGCCTGCTATTAGCAATACATCACGACAAATCTTATTCTGACCAAAACTCGGCATTTACTTAGCGTTTGGCAATAAATTGTTTGAGCCGTCAGTTTCATTCATGCAAAAAAATCGGTAACTTTTGAATTTTGGTATAACCCCATTCTGTTACCACAGGTATTTTTTTGTGCAATTATAAAAAAAAATTTTTAAAAAGATATAGCATCAGCATACTAATACTGCAAATGCAAACCTTAGTTTATCAACCAAATAAATTTAGATGTAGGATTATTGTAAAATATAAAAGATAATTTTCTAAGACGTCGAGAAAATCCGTAAGAAGGCGGTGTAGAACTTATAAAGTTGCGTGATTTAATTAAAACATAAAGCAAGAAAATAAATATTCATAATTTAATCAACAACCTATCAGAATAAAAATATCGTATCGAAAGGAAATCAGAAAGTCGCAACGTCGACAGATCAGGTCAAACTTGTGCGAAGAATCCCAAATTAATTTCAGGCTTCAGTAATTTCAGTGGAAATTGCCAAATTTAAATTGAAAATATATTAGAAGGACCAATTTTCACGAAGCGCATAATGAAACCAACTTGTTCTATAGTCTTAATTCTGTGCATAAAGAATTCTGGAAGTTGGTGTTTCTTACATGCAACGTAGTGGTGCTATGGTCGTTAAATTAGCTGAGCCGATGAACCGTAGCCACCTTTGATCGAACTTTGCGCCGCGGAAACTGATTATGTGTCCCTGTGCTTCAATACAAAGTTTACTGGAACTTCCCCAGTCTCGTCATAATCTAACTTGACAAGAAATATAATTTAGTTTTTACTGCATGACGAGGGATTTATAACATAATTTCAAACGTCAATGAACTTACCAATATTGCTCCAATTATTTAGATACCATAATAGATATTGATTTTAATGACTTTATTTATTTATAATTCAATCTAATCTTATGATCCATTTTTTAAAAATAATTTAAATTTAGCTTGCATCAAAATCAGAAACTCGAAAATAATTTCTATTTAATGGCAACATTAAATAAAAAATATATACATATGTCTTTTACCTATTACTGGGTGTGACACCCAACCGTAGCAGATATCTGTAAGTAATATATTTTTGTGCGAGAAGTGTGGTTACCAGCCGTCAAATCAATATGTCGGGTCTAGTTTCAAAGTGTACAATCTCTTTTCAAGAAAATGAGAAAATATATTAATTTGACTGTACAATATACACTAAATTTCAACAACAAATTGATTGCCCTAATTTTCAATTTTCATCTTTCCTTAACTGTCATATAAAATCTAAGAATTTAATCACGAGACAACTGGCACTTTGATGTTTGTTCTTAGTTTGCTGATAGTTAATTGATAAGGAAATATAAAGCTTGATAAATATATTTTATATTCTAGCAAAATTAAAATTTTATTTGCATCACATATTTACTTTCAAAATATGCAATATCCAATTTGTAACTGTCAAAACCTAAATAAATAAATAAATATATCATCACGCCTTTTACCCATTACTGGAGGTGGCACTCTGCCTAAGCAGATCTCGGTAAGTGATATATTTTGTCGCGTGAAATGCGGTTACCAGCCGTCAAATCACGGCCCTCTAAGATATTAGTGGAGAGGGAGCCACAGGGGTAGATTTTTAAATTGGTGAAAATTGTTTGTCGTCTGTGGGGATCGAACCAGGGTTCTCAAGATCCACAGGCCGACTCGATACCACTGAGCCACCTACCCCATAAAACCTACACATTCTAAATTTATTTCGAATATATTTAATAAACATTGTCGAATTTTTGACTTTTGTTATATAAAATTATTTATAGTATAAATCAGTTAAAACAAATAAATATATAATTATAGGTACATATAATGTTTATACAGTTTTTATTGATTTACTGGAAAACACAAAAAGTGGAGATTGTTATACAGTTTGATACTAAACACCTCATATATTTTCCAATCAAGCTTTTATTATAGAGCGAAAAATTGAGATAACGCCAGGATTGTAAACTGGTACCTTTGAATAGTGTCGCTGCACTCGAACCCTTTGTCAAGTTATCAACACATGAAGGAGCCATAGGATCGAGGCTACCTTTGACACTTAACAAAAATAAAGAGAAGAAATTGAATAACATTAAATTTGAATTACAAGAAGTCTGTGGCTCAATTGGTAAAGAGCATTTGGCCGGGGTTCAAAAGTCCTAGGTTCAAATCTTGACGGTATCCCAATTGTTATCAATTATATAAGTTAAATTTCATCAATCGTTAAATATTTACTTAAAAAAATACTAATTAAATTATTTTAATCAATATAATTATTGTTGCAATTAAGATAGTATTACAATTGATATTCCAAACCGAATGTGTTATATCTAACTTCCGGCAAAGTACAAGCGCATGGTCATTCTTTTAATAATTATTATTTATTTATAGTTTATAAAAAATATTTATATATCGTATCTACTATCACAAAATCAAAGGTTAAATAAATGAAATTATACATAAAAAATTTCAATTCACAAATAAAATTTAAATTTATGTGTGCTTTTTGACAACATTAAATCCAAGGATTAGTAGCAGTCTACACTATTTCAAATAAGATTTTTTTCAAGTCAAGTTAAAAATTTATATTTTGTTGATGAATTATATTTCATTTATTACCGCATAATGATATGTATATTTTTTTTATTGTACTTTATGTGAGGTTAGTACCCTTTTCATTTTCCGTCTGTTTATGTCATAAAAAAATAATTGCATTAAAGTATAACGAGCAAAACATCTGGGAATTCTCCATGCACTATAATTATAAAATGCAATTTAAAGAGTGCAATTAAAACGACATCAATGTATCTCATACATTCTGAACATTAACTATCTTGAGGATGCAGATCAATAAATTTAACATCTTTCTTTATTCATAGTTCGTAAAACGAAGTAAGTAAAATATTGTGAAAGCGTAATAGTTCCCACATTTTCCATACTTTACAGGCGCAATGTACGACAGTGCTCCCCTTGGGGTTATAAAAAAGACACATTAACCTGTTTCACTCTTAAAAATTAAAGAAAACTATTACGCAAGAAGAAAATGGCAGCGTTTCCCGAACGTGCCGGTGCTAGCCCATTTTCCACATGCGAGCGAGCGAGGTAAGCGTTTGTGTGTGAAAAACGTCGGAAAATTAGTGCGACGGCTGTTATTACTCCGCCGGTCACGGCACAGAAATAAAAATTATGCATTTGTTGCATTCGCGGACGTAAATATTTCGCTGGGAAATATGGTTTGTTGAATTTTCCTTATTAAAAATTTGCTACAGAGGTATTGTGCAATTTGAAACAATGTTATTTGTGTTATCTTTCGCTGAGTAATTTTGTGATGATATTGTCCTTTCATGTACATATACAGTAATTATGAAAGTAATTATATTTTAAATTAATGTTCTACAGTGTCTGTCTATAATGTATTGGTTACTTTAATGAACACCAGGTTGAGTTAAAATCATTGTCATAAATTACATTAATATTATATATTGGCACTAGTCTAATTAAATCTAATTAGAAATATTTGTTTACCATGTCGTGCAAATAATTATTACTTATTTCATACTTTAAACAGAAATACAATTTTAGGTAAATAATGGAATAATGGTCAGTTGAGTCACTAAATATTAAGCAAAGTTGTATTTTGGTTAAATTGAAATCACATTTTAACTTTTAAACTCTCGTTTATGAAGCGAGAGCACCATCAAAAAGCCAAAATACCCCGTAATCCGTCAGTATACAATTAAAAGTTTTATATCAATAGACTAGTATTATTAGTAATATTTATTTTAATTGTAGTGTACTAACAAATAACATATAATCAATTTTAGGAATTTAAAATTATTTGTGGAAAACACTGCCATATTAACTAGTACCTCAAGCTTTGTTTTTTGGTGTTTTAAGAACACGATTTTAATATGTTAGCGATAGCTAAAACACCTAAAAACACTGCTCTTAAATCAGGCAAAAACAGAGCTTGTGGTACCAGCCTGTGTTTATATTTTAATGGCCAATTGCATCGCTTTCACTTAAATTTTAAATATTACTTAAATAAAAAATACAGAATAAAATATTTGACAACATTGTTATGTTACACATTTAATAGGTCATTTCGATACGATATTGTTTATTTAAGGACAATTTAAAATTAAAGTGGGCAATAATCAGTTATTTTTAAACTTATTTTATAGTCTACCACAAAATATGCTTAAACATGTCTGCATGCCAAAAATAAATTATATGAAACAAAAAGATATGCGCTTCACAATTCTTATTCCCATTAATAAAATACTATACAAATATGTACTAACTATAATAAATTTAAAGAAATATGTACATTTGAAGAATTTTCAACTCTTTTATATTAGTAGGTCGTGGCATAGTTGCTCCCAATAAATTTTTTGAAGTATGAAACAGTTTGTAAAACAAATATTCTGTATTATAAATCTAAATAAGTTTTTAGTAATTATATTTTGCTGCAATGTAATTATAATGATTGTAGTTCAAACAAAACAAATAAATTAAAATTAAAAAATGTCAAATGCATTCTGTTGTTATTTTACCGTCTAATTAAAAATAGTAAAATAATATATTCGCTGAAATAAAACTTTTTAGGTAAGAGTAATTACTAAATATTTTTATAGTAATGAAAAACTTGGCAACATTGCAAAACATACTTGTGTTCAGAAAAGTAGAACTTGAACTAATTTTAGATTATAATTTGATCTCATAACAGCGGAAACGAAGCTATCTACGCCTTCGTACTAACGGAGAGTGTTACAAAACATTGCAACTTTATTATTTCTCATATATTTTCAGCGTGCACTGCTGGAAAAGTAACTGAAATATTGCAAGACAAGAAGAAATGGCATTCGCCATAGGTGTCCGTTTCTCTCACCAGGGGTACTTTAGATTGATATAATGGGTTCACAAAAAGCATGAGATAACGCGAAGACACATTTTAAAACCTTGGACGTATTATTTCACAAGCACTAAACTTAGACACGAAGTATTGATCAGAACACTGTATTTAACATTATATCTTGGAAAAAATTTTGAAGGAACAATCAACAAAATGATCGTGATAAGTCTCTACAATTTTTTTTTGGTGAAAGATGAATAACGTTGGGGAAAACTGTCAAAACCAGACCTATTGACATAAATTCAATGAATTTTTTCTTTAAAAGTCACAAGAAAAAGTAAATTCAAGTTTTTCAAATTCCAAAATTTAATCTATATCAACCAAAACTTAGAAGTTTAGTTGTCAAAAGTGAACACACGCAAAGATGTAAATTATATCAATGTAATTCGTTAGAAATTTAGTGATCCTTTGGTGAAAAGGAGGCATCATTATACGGTTCATATAAATCCTAATTCCTTTCCGCATTATCCTTGCTGTAGCGTATTTCCTGAGGATGAAAGCGGCAAAAGAAAGAAAAAAGTGTTACGCGTCAAAGAGTGGCATGAAATGAATGAAAGAATTTTTTCCTGATGGGTAATGAGCTACGATGAAATGACGTTTGATTTATTTTGAAAACAGCATCAATGTCTTATACCATTAATTCTTCACGAGATAGAGAACATTTATCACGCCGCTCAGCAGCCTTGTGACGGTTCCAATCGATTTTAAGTACAATAAGTTTTGAGGAGGGTCGTCACAGTCTAAGCGTCATGATCCAATTGTCTTGACAATCATCACTTCTGTGATTAACTCTTTACTTCAACTTTGCACTTACGAACTTTTTTTCATATTTCTGCACCGTCTGATTCAATTGCATCAACTAATCTTTATTTTCTTAAATGGTTTCAGACTTCAGCTATATTTTAAATGAATTCTTTCTTTTAAGAAACACAACAGCATTTACGAGTATAAAAAATATCTCATTCTTGTACATCGAGGTGTGCTGATGATATGATATACACGGTAATTGAAAAAGGGCGAATTGCTATTTTCTTTACTAATAAATTTGAAACATTAAAAACTAGGTTAATTACTAATGAAAATGTAAGTATTTGTCATCACCGTTAAGTTAATATAAAATACTTTTAGAAAATATAACATATCCAAAACTATCGCTTTCGGAAAAATCGAAAATAAAATTCAGGACCTTTTTTACACAAAAAAGTGGCATTTAAATTCGGCCGCAATTTTTTAATTGTAAGAATTATAGGTCTAGTTTTTTAAATCAATCTATATTTATTTATTTTTTAACATTAACTAATATTTTTCTGTAATATTAAGAACAGAAAAGTAAGTAGTAATGAACAATTTAAAAAGACTTAACCTGATATAATACCGTGATTACTATTATAATTATCTTCCTGTTAAAGATACGAGACTAGATATAAATTATGTTACTGTTAGTTAAAATTTACGTTAACAGTCAAATAATAAACAGTCTATAAGTTAATTAAAGATCGTGAGATAAAATTGTGTTATATAATAAAAGAATTTTATCTGCCATCAAGTTATTTACTGAAACTAGCCTAGTTGCCTAGTAAACATGAACGAGTTCATAAACGGTATTAATACCAAATAAAACAAGAGGAACTACTTTTTTGTTTCAGTTAAAAATGAAAGCAAATATAAAACAATCTTTTATCATAGCAATAAAAATAATTGAATTCTCCTTAAGAACTGCAAGAGAAATAAATTCAAGGAAAAGAAAGTACGATAAAAGGAAAATAAAACAAGAATTCGCAGAACATATTAAAAATTGAACGACGAGCAATAAAATTCATTTAAAAGTCCGTAGTGCGAAAAAACAGCGCGTTTTACACATTGCACAGACATAGATAGCTGATATAGAGCCATAAAAGGCCATGCTATTGAAATTATTGCTTGAGACTTTTTCTCTGCGAAAATCTACGATTTTAGTGCTGTTCTAGCTGGTACTTAAATTCATTTTATGGTTATTCACCTGAAAATTAATTATTAAATCCACGAGAATTTCATATCTAAAGCGTAAAATATAATGACTCATATATTTTTATGTTTGCTATAGACGAGAAACCTTTCAAAATTTCATGATTGCTTTTCAGATTTAATATCAGCTCCTTCATACAAGAATTAAATTTTATTTTTCAAATTTATATTTCAACATTCAGTTATTTGTAGCGTTAAATATAAAATTAAATAAATACTTATATATTATCATGTCTTTCGATAAAATTTATGTTCAATAATAGCTATAATGAAAAAAAAACTGACATTCTAAAGCCCAAACACTTCATTAAACTTATTCATTATATTTTTATATTTCATATAAAATATATAATAACAGCATCCCTGCCCATTCTATAATACAATAGAATATTACAAAAGAAGGCACCATAATAATAAGTAATAACGAAAATTTTATTCCTTATCTCCTAGTTATTTATTAAATAAAATGCTACTTCAATAACCACGATTGCCGTGCGAATTGCAAGTAATCCTCGTGCATATTAGTATTATATTATGTATATTTTAGTTATGTTACATACAGAAGTTGGGTATAGGAACCCGGTGCAATGATATAAAAAATAGGGCAATCTCGGGGCGGGACAAGTTCATTTTACAACTTTGCTAATAGTTACAATTAAGAATAAGGTGGAAAAGAACATTAAATAGGTTCGGTATCTTTATAAATTTTAATACATCATGTTTGTTTCTAAATTCATATTGAAACAAATAAATCAATAAATTAAAATTTAAAAGTTGAATAAATGAATTTAAATTTATATTTTTAAGAGTAACTTTTCACAGCGAATTTAAATTTTACGAGTTTGAGAGATTAAGATTCGTGTAAATATTTGCAGATGTATTGTTATTATTTTGGAAATCCAATTAAAATATTAAGGATATTAAAATTCATGGCGAATGCGCAATGACCAACACAGAGAGCATCTAATGCTGGATTCTGACATAAATTTTGATATTTTACGCGAAACCCTTGTCAAATTACTTTCTAAACAAAGTTTGGAAATGTTAAAATTCTCAGGTGAATCAAGTAGGGCTCTAAAAGGACCAAATCTCGCGTGTGAATAATATTCTAGTCCCATCTGATATAAACATCAATATTTCAGTTATAATGTTTTAGTTTAGTAGAGTTTGAGAACTTTTACATAAAACATTACTGAATTAGTCGAATTTGGAAGCTAAAATATATTTTGATTTACCCTAGTACAGAACCGGACAGTTATGAAATTGTTTAATTGTTTCTGTCAAACCCAATTTTAACTCTAACTCGTGTTTTGAATAACACATTATCAGAATGCGTACCAGCACAAATTGGATAGAAAATTTGATGTAGAGCGAAGAATTTCAATTTATTTTTTGAACTTGGTGAACACTTTGTAATTTGTAACAGTGGTTTAATATTTCTAAAGTTTTACGGTTAGAACACCCTCTTTTACGTTTACTCTTTTAACGATTTACAACTGTTTTGGGACTATAGCACCCCTTTTTACCAGCAGTCGCTAACAAGTTATGTCTTAAATAAAAAAGTATTAGGTATTTACGTAGGATTGTAAAACATATTGCTACTGTGTTTCTAGAGAATTATACATTATTTTCTTGTGAAATAAAGTACATATATACATATATTTGTTAGTTGAGATTACAACAGTTTGACAACTAAAACTTTCAACATATTTTGAATTATTCAATAGAACAAAAAAAAATCGCATGTATTAATAACAATATTATTGCAAGTTTAGTTTTCTATTTTATATAAACACTCATCAATTAATCCAAAAACAACTTGACGTGATGAAATAGAAAAAAAAATTAGCCTGATCAACTACATCGACTGATACTTTTATATAGTATTTATTTTGTATTTGAATACAGGGAGACTTAACGCATATGATCTATGTTCAACCCCAATAATACTTCAAACTGTAAAATAAATATATTATTACGCCTTTTACCTATTAGTGGGTATGGCACTTTTTCGTAGCAAATCTCGGTAAGTGATATATTTCTTCGCGTGAAAGACAACAGGGATAGTTTTGTAATGAGTTGAAAATTGTCGGCCTTGGTAATCAAATCCACAGGCCGACTCGAAACCACTGAGCCCTCTACCCCATACAGAATCTCGCTCCTGTTCTTGGATAATCATTGCTATCTAAGTTTGACTTTTTGATATAGAAGTAAACATTTAACTATTGAATGGGTGAGCGCGTAACGCGTAACCGTAACCTATATTTCATGAACGGTACAAAAATCTTCACATGATATACGAGGCACTCATTCCTGCACACATCCGTTTCTTCCGGAATTCAGCATCATGTCTGTTTGATATATTCGCGGCTTGGTTGCCGCTTGCCGCTTCAGTTAACAGATGGCGGAATGTTGCTACATCATCCGATACTGCGATACCGGATAATCACGGAACAATGTCAGAAGAATTCCTTCGACGAGAAATTCTCTATGTTTATTTGTTGGAATACACGGAATATGTATTGTTAAATTTGTTCTTAGAAGCACGTTGTCTATTCGTTAGAATGTAGCACTGAATATTCGATTCTGGTTAAGTGTAAACATGAATTCAAAAGCAATTGGATTTAATAGGATGATACTCAAGATTTATCTTTATGGAGAATACAGTCAAATCAATATTTCAATTGTACACTTCTAAACAGGCAGACGCTGCCATACTGGTAGAAATTACGAGATTTGCGTATACATGTAAAAAAAACCAACTTATTGGTTTTTAATTAATTTATAATAAATAAATATAAATACAATTAGACAGAATAATAATTTTTATTTTTCTTTAAATCGTAACTAACAACAACAAAAAAAAACCTCTTTCTTTTTTCCAAGCCTACTTTTTCTTTTGTTTTTCAAATTAAAAATAACATTGAGCACTACAATACTTCCCCCCTACAAAAAGAAAAACAAAAGAAATCGTGAATGAAAGATAAACATAACAAGAAATATATATATATATATGAGTATACATATATTTGTACACAATTAGTGTTAATAAAGATACCAAATTCCAACTTATTCATTAGATCTCTCAATAAAGGCAGGTTTTAATCTATCTATTGAAATTGTTTCTAATTTATTATTTATCAAAATTTTGAAATATTTTTTATATCTTTTAACAACTTTATATGGACCATCAAAAGGTCGTTTAAGTAACGGACCAATGGCAGTGTTATGAACAAAAACATGTGAAGTTTTAAATAATTCTGGGTGTACAAATATTTGTTTACATGTATGATTATTATTAGAAGTAATTGGAGTAAATTTATTAATTGCTGATTTAATATCTGTTAAATAATGTGAATAATCAATATTAATTGAAGGCTTAAATGTAGATGATGGTAAAAATTCGCCCGGTAATTTAATTTTGCATCCATATACAAGTTCTGCAGAACTACAATTACTAGTTTTTTTAATTGAAGATCGAATACCTAACAAGACCAATGGAAGAAAATCTATCCATTGTGTTGAATTTTTATAAGTCTTTAATGAATTTTTTAATTGTTTGTGAAATATCTCGATTATTCCATTTGATTGTGGATAATATGCTGTCGTTCGAATATGATGTGATCCTAATAATAATAATAAATTTTTAAATAAAGATGAATTGAATTGCTGACCTCTATCGGTAGTAACAGAATCAGGAACACCGAAACGCGAAATCCAACCCGCAACAAAAGCTTTAGCCACAGATTTAGTAGAAATATCCTTTAATGGAATAACTTCAGGCCACCTAGTAAATCGGTCTATACAAGTAAGTACATGAGAATATCCTTCGGATAGAGGCAGTTTAACTAAATCAATATGAATCATACTAAAACGATATCTCGGCATTACAAAGTCTGCAATAGGTGATTTTGTGTATTTAGTAATTTTTGATTGCTGACATTGTTGACAACATTTAGTTTTGTATGTTATATCTTTATTCATATTTTCCCAAATAAACTTTGTTGAAATTAATTTGTTTGTAGCTTTAATACCTGGATGAGAGAATGAATGAAAATGTTTAAAAATTTGGTCACGAAATTGTTTAGGAATATATGGCCTACAATTTCCTGTCGAAGTATCACATGTTAACTTAAGGTTAGAATTTGGCAATGGAAAATCAATCAATTTTAAACTAGTATCAATTTTATTCCTAAGATTTTTTAAATCGATATCTTCTAATTGAACTAAAGCAATATTTTCATAATCAATGTGATTATGTTTATATAAAGTATTAATTGTTACTCGAGAAAGAGCATCAGCTACTGGATTATTCTTACCTGAAATGTGACGAATATCATTAGTAAATTGAAAAATGTAATCAAGTTGCCTAATCTCTCGGGGAGAATAATTTTCATTATGATTAATTTTTTTTGTAAATGTTAGAGGTTTATGATCTGTAAGAATAAAAAATTCTTTACCCTCAATGTAATATCGAAATTTTTTTATAGATAAAAATATAGCTAATAATTCTTTACCGAAGGTACTATAACGTTTTTGAGTAGAATTTAAAGCTATTGAGTAAAAAGAAATCGGTTTCCAATGACCATCAATGTATTGTTGTAGAACTGCTCCTATTCCTGTATCTGAAGCATCAACCATAATATTAATTTTAGCATCATGTCGAGGAAAAGTTAAATCCGGTATCTGTGTTACAGCAGTTTTAATGCAATTAAATGATTTAATTGTGTCAGGAGACCAAGTAATAGTTTTGGAGCTATTTTTAGAACAAGTTAATAATTTGTTAAGTGGTTGTAAAATTATTGCACAATGTTTAATAAAACGATGATAAAAATTTACCAAACTTAAAAATTCGCGTAATTGTTTTTGTGTTGTAGGAAGCGGAAATTTTTGAATGGTATCAATTTTATTTTCAATGGGTTTTATTCCAAGAGGTGAAATAGTATGTCCAAGAAATTCAATTTGCTTTAAACCGATTTGACATTTATTTTTATTTATTAAAATGCCAAATTTTTGCAATCTGTCAAAAATAATTTTCAAATGTTCTAAATGTTGTTTTATTGAATTACTAGCAATCAACAAATCATCTATGTACGCGAAACAAAAATCTAAACCTCTTGTCACATTATCTATAAAACGTTGAAACGTTTGAGCACTGTTTCTCAATCCAAAGGGCATAACTGTATACTCATATAGTCCGAAAGGTGTTGTAATAGCAGTTTTTGATATTGATTCATTATCCATTGGAATTTGATTATATGCTTTTATCAAATCTAATTTTGAATATATGTTAGTATTTTGTAAATTTGCAGAAAAATCTTGTATATGGGGAATTGGATATCTATCAGGAATAGTTTGAGAATTAAGCATCCTATAATCTCCGCATGGACGCCATTCCCCATTTGATTTTTTAACCAAATGAAGTGGAGAGGCCCAAGGACTAGAAGAAGAACGTATAATACCTATTTTAAGCATTGCATCGAATTCCTTTTTAGCAATTAATAATTTATCCGGCGCCAAACGTCTTGGTTTTGTAAAACAAGGTTTATCATTCGTAATAATATAATGTTTAACATTATGCTTTGAAGTATATTTTAAATTTAATGGACTAGTTATATTTTTATATTTTATTAATAAATTATCAAAAGGATTTTGAAGTGTTAAATTATTATTTAAAATTTTGTTTGAATGATTAGAAACTTGTTTAAAATTTTGAATTTTACTTTTTGATGATTCTAATATACGTTTTGATGACAAATCAATTATTAATCTATAGAATGTTAAAAAATCGGCACCTAAAATAGAATTTTGCACGTCAGCAATAATAAATTTCCAAGTAAAAATTTTTGATAGACCAAAATCTAAATTTAAAGTTTTGTACCCAAATGTAACAATAGATGAATTATTTGCCGCTTGAAGTGTAACTGCGTTATAGTGACGTTTGGAATTTGGTAACACTTTAATAACACTCACCTGTGCACCACTGTCAACTAAAAAACAACCACCAGTGAATTTGTCTTTAAGAAATAGCAGCTGTGAAGTTGTAGAAGGATAATTATTACTGGAAACGGAAGGTAAACTCTTATTAATATAATTTCTTGAAACATAAGTAGATACGACCTTTTGCTTATTTCTTAAAGGTGGGCCAGAACAAGGTGGAATGCATCGTCGAGCTTTAAAACCAAAGTTATGATGATACCAACAAAGATCAGTAGATATATTTTTGTTGTTGAAATTGCTTGATGATGATGATGACAATTGTCTTTTCAAGTCTTCAATTTCAAAAGTAAGTTTCTGAATAACATCATTTTCTTTTGTAATAGCCGCTAAAGTTGGTTGAGCAACGCTTAAAACTTTATCTGCTATCTCAGCCTTTTCTTCTAGTGAGCAATTAACAACTGACGCAAGAACTAATTGAATATTTGTTGGAAGTTTTTGTATGAAAATTTCTTCCAATATTGTTTCGTCCAAAACCTTGGATCCAATCAACTGTCGTAAATATCTTAATAATTGTGATGGTTTTCTGTCATCCAAATCTGCGAAGCTTAATAATTTTTGAAGTCTCTCCTTATCTGACCATCCTGTGCGATGTATTAAAGCACGTTTCAACGTAGTATAAGGAACATCATCAGGAGGTGCAACTATGATATCTCTTACTTCTGCTGCATATCGGGAATTCAATGCCCCAACAAGCCTTGTAAATTTTGACAATTCTGATGTAACCCTATATGAGGTAAAGAGAGCTTCAATTTGGGCAAACCATAATTCTGGATCTGCCGGCCAGAATTCTGGTAACTTAAAAGATCCCGATATAGCCGATATGGTAGCCTCTTCAGATATCGGAAGTGGTACTTGTCGAACTTGCTCCATTGACAATTAAAAATCTGTCCTATTTTATATTATATAATACACGTTGAAATTCAGGGGTCACCAATGTAAAAAAAACCAACTTATTGGTTTTTAATTAATTTATAATAAATAAATATAAATACAATTAGACAGAATAATAATTTTTATTTTTCTTTAAATCGTAACTAACAACAACAAAAAAAAACCTCTTTCTTTTTTCCAAGCCTACTTTTTCTTTTGTTTTTCAAATTAAAAATAACATTGAGCACTACATACATACGAAAATTTGTACTTTATTTCCATTAAGAATTACTTAAAAAAGCTTGAAAATGACAACTTATAATGATTATAACATATAATAAAAACTTCGCCAAGTATATTTATAGGCGTAAAACTTTCCCAAATTATTTTAAAGAAAAATTATTAAAAAAGTGATAGAAAATTAAGGTCTGTGTAGGTATTTCTTGTTTGAAGTAATATGCTCTATATTAAATTGACAACATTGGATAACAGGAACATTCGACCTGTCACTATCAGTAATATTGAATATGCACTACTTATATTTAAATCAATGAATATCATTTTAGAAAAACTAATTAAATTATGATATTGTGAATCTTGTTACTTGTAGTGAATAAATTTAATTATATATATTATTATACGACATGATCTTCAATACAGTAACAATAATAATTTTAAAGTTAAATTAATGACAGAAAATTCTGGTGACGCCTGAATTCAAATCTCTACTTGCTCAGTTACAAAGTAAGGCGCCAATCGAATTCTTCTGTCATAGTGTCTATACACAGCATCGATCCCAAGACTCCTAGTTCATAGGTATTGACAATGGAATTCGTCTGCAATGACACGGTCTTTATTTAAAGGAGATCATACCACGAAATAATATTTTTTTATTATACGACATGGCGGAAAGTACAGTAACAATGTTATCTCTGCCCGAGAAGTAGGTCTTGGATTTGAATCCATGCGTCCCCAGAATTTTTCTGTCAGAAATTGAACTTTAAAATTATCATTGTTACTATACTTGCAGTTATGTCGTATAACAAAAAGTATTACTTTTTTAATATGATTTGGATTAAATCAAGGCTGTGCTTTGCATCCTATTGTTAATACCTATAATCAAGGAGTCTTAGGATCGATGCTGTGTTTAGACACTATGACAGAAGAATTCAGTTGACGCCTTACTTCATAACTGGGTGCCGTAGTGTAGTGGTTAGTTAAGCATAAGTTTCCTGGTTCAAATCCACTTTAAAATTTATTTATTATAAAAACCAGAAATAAAAAGATAAGAAGACTTGAACAATTTTTTTAAATAGTGAATTGTTTACTTAGACTGTAAAATGACTAATTGGTGTATCAAAGAAAGAACTTGGCAGTCGAAGAGATATTCGAAGCAGACCGCATGGAGTATGCCACACACATTTCACGAGCGAGGTGTACATAATATTTTTATACAACTGCATTATGTATTATATTTTTAAAAATGTAGATAATAAATATTTCCAAATAAAGGAAACGGTAACTTTACTTGTCATTTATTTTCAATAAATATTTGATATATTAGCAATTATTTATTTATTACCTTACACAACAGGAACTTAAATCCAATTACAAAACAGAGTATGTGGTTAAATACCAGGTATTGCGGCATTTTAATGCCATACACACTTGCTGGCCGGTAGTTTCGAACTGAGAACTGCACGGCTGCCTTACGTCACAACAAACTGTTTTAATTGATGAAAATATTTTAAGTACCATTATTGGCAAAGTCCGATAAAGTAGTATTGTACAAAATAGATGAATATAGTGGACAGAATCGCGTATGTAAATATTAATTTTCATGACAGTGCAATAAAAAACTTAATGCTCATCAGAATACTCGTATTATGAGGTAAGAAATATATTAATAGAATCGTTAATGACATTCATTGTAAATATATTTTAGTTAGTTTTTTTTATCTGCAATGATATTCGATGAGCATAATATTTGTTTGTACAAGATGAACATTGCTGTCGCAATTTAAATTACAGAAGAATATTGTGATTTTGTAATGAGTTGAGAAAAACATTAGGAAACGGCTGAAAGTAAAAGAATTTATAGCGTTGACTTACCGAGTGTTTGCAGTTTGATGACTTGGACAACATCACAATTCTCCCGGACTTCGAGATACGTTTTTTCGCATTTGTAGAGAGCCTCGTCTGTTACAGCCACTTCTTTAATGTGCAGTCGGGACACCGAACTGTTCGGAGTATACTCTACTTCCATCCTGAAACAAAGAAGAATATATTACTTTCAGACGACACAAAAAAGAACACAAATAACATTTGGACCGAAAGGTTTTAGTAGAAATAACATAATTTAAAAATAAATCAGGAATCGTTTCTCGTAGATATTATTCTGTAAGTTTTATTTATGTCCAGTCAGGCGAATAGTATATACGAAATTACATGGCTTTATTACCAGTAGTGAATATCCCTCGAAATCTACTTGAAATAAAAGTAACAGGAGTAGTAGTTCAAATATCATTACAAAACTTAGTGTTCTTCGTTGAAAATTCGAAATACACTGCGTACGGACAAAGTACGAAAATGGCTTAAACGTGTTCGCATAAAAAGTTTAATCCTTTGATCTACCGAACGCGATATTGACATACCAATACACATACGGGCAAATGCACACACATCACAAACAGGGGCATCGGTTTAGCGTTTGTAGACTTATACTGCCGGAATTTTCATTTATCTTGGCTGCGGAAATCCGATCGTCGACTTCAAAATAACAGTTCAAATAAAATGTACTTTATTGGAATTTTGAGTGACACGGTGGATGTATAAACATTTCCTTTCACGGATAAAATATATTGTAAAAATCCTCAAATATAAGCGCAACAATTCACATATTAGCATTTGCGGCGAAACGAGGCAGGACTTTGGTTGATTATTTAATTTATTTGACAGATTATATTTTAATTTGTTTCGTGACCGGCTTTCTCGTAGTTTCTCTTTAACATTTGAGACAAATCAAATCTGTAAACCATGACATCTTGACTAAATATTATTAACGAATCTCCTTAAAGACATCCTTAATTTTATCTGCTCCATTTTCTTCATTTAATTGTTCTGATTTTCTTCCTTCTCACGTTTCATATGATTCGTTATCAAACTTCATTTTCTCACTTTAAAACACCTCTTCTTCTTTTTATTAATTACGTATTCATATAAATCTCTAATCATATTAGAACTTCAAATTTAATTGAAATTGTAAGTATTTTAACAGTAAAACATACTATACGTAGACAAAGGTATCTATATGTTGTTTTCCTTATTAATGTTATTTAAATGAATAAATACAGGCCGAAGAATACAAGTTTACAAAAGTAAAGTTGAGTTTTATGTTTATGCAGAATGCGTGTCAAACTACGTCAAAAGCTTTTAAGCAGTTATTAAATTAAGCCGCCACTATGAATTATAATATATAATAAGTTTTAAGCAGTCTAAATTATTATTAAAATTTTTAGTTTTAAATTATACTATAGTATTTCTACTCAACCGAATAAAATGTAAAAATAATTTAATATTAGATTTTTAATTGAAAATTAAAATTGAATTCATGCGACATACCCAATTTTTATTCATCTAGCCAATTAAATTAAAAATCCATTTTCATTAATAATTTTTTTTTAGTTTTATCACAGATAGCTGCACTGAATAAAACAAGCACCTTTTTTTTAATACAGCCGAATAACTTTTTTGCATTGATATACCTGTTTGAGATAAAACATTTTATTGAAATTGTATGCCGTTAATATTTATTTAAAAGTTATTATTTCAATGTGTAGATTCACTGAAAGATACGGGCAAACGGATAAAATAAAAAAAATTCTAATACAGAAAGTAATGATTATAAATAAATTGCTTGAGTGAAATAAAATCGTGCAATAGATAGGAATCCACAGATAAATATGAAAACTTGAAAGGCCAACATTTTTCATGATTTTAACAGTATTTGTGTGTGCCCTTATCAATAAAAGGGTTAGCTCAGCAAACAAAAGAAAAGTTAACAAAAGCAAGCGAATTCACGGGTCAAATAATTTATTACAGGGACGGATTTTCACTTTTGCGATGGGTCGACCCGAGCAACTGTTTGGTGCGTAATTAAAACTTCGAATAAAATTTAATTTGTCCTCGTTTGCCTCCACCTCATTGTGGTTAGTTATTAGCTTCATATTCCTCATTATATCGCAAATAAAGTTCATTACGCCGCTTTCTGCGATAGCTAATCAATTATTTACAATTTTTTTTAGGTTGTTCGAAGCCAATTTGCATTTAATTTGTTTATTTTCGTATAGCGTTAATGATCGCGGGATTCATTACTGCACAAAATAGGTAGGTACGTCAGTTTATTCGTTTATAATATTTGTAGATTTATTATTCCCATACAATTATTTTGAATTTTAAATAAGGATGAAGCTAGTAGTAATTTAAGACAGGATAAGCTCGGTGATCATAAAGCTTATCAAGATAAAGTAAGTGGATTTCTTTGCAAAATAAAGAATAGTGTATAATTATCTAAAAAAAATATATCATCACGCCTTTTACCCTATAAGATGTGGTACTCCGCCGTAGAATATCTCGGTAAGTGTTATATTTATACGCGTAAAGTGCAGTTACGAGCCGTCATATCACGGCTCTCAAAGATGTTATTAGAGGAAGAGCAAAGGATACAAAATTAAAAATAATAAAACAGTTTTTTTTTTAATATCAGTCAAATTTTTTAATATTTTGTTTTATAATCATATATTTACATATTTCTTCTATTCCAAATTCTCAAAAAAAATACAATTCTTGATGCACATGACCTCTGTTCTAATTCAAATATTAATTAAACCTCGTATTAATATATTTATCTTGATATTGTCCTTGTTACTTAAACTGAAAATGTATGAAGTAAGGATATAAACATCATATATCACCTGGATATTTGAATTATAGATAACTATTTATCAAATAATATTTTTATTAATATTAATTAGATATAGCTTGCTTTGTGAATCTCTCGCATTTACAGTCACATACTTTTTTTTTAAATTTATAAATATTAACATTAAGAACTCATAATCAATAAAACAGTTTTTTATTATAGTATACGTTGAGTATACCGAGACGTCAAAATAAGTAAATTTACTCAAGTAAAACCAAAAACTTTTTTATCTATAAATATTCTTTACTCATCGTCTATTTCATATCAATAAACATATTAAAATATATCACATAAACGGGACACTAGAAATACAAATAAAACATACAACCAGAATGAATAAACACATAAATCTACAATATTATTTATTCAACAATATGCTTTATTTATCCGTTAGTGAACTACTTATAAATTCTTGAAAGTATTTCTTGCATCATATCTGAGTTTACGAATTTATATTTCTAGAGCAAAATAAAATAACTGCAACTTCGATAACAAATAACCTCAATCACCAAAACAAACACTTTCCAACAAAAAATCTATTGTGTCGCACATTACCTAAACCAGCACATCATGGGATGCTACGCTTTCCATTCACAAGCAACAACATCATCAAAGTTCCGGACCAAACTCCACGTTTGCCGTGAGCTATTTATGATTATTGAATGCGTATATTGGCGACTAGCGAACGCTTTCAGCGTTTCAGTCGATTCTATATATCGAATCGAACATATTGAGGGCAAAATATGTTACTTATTGTGATATGTGATCGGTGGTTGTAGACAGGGTTGTAGGAATCGTTGTCTCAGCGCTATCAATGATACAGGGCACCCAAATAAAAATATATATTTTTATTAGTGTTTTGAAAATCTCTTAAATAAGTAAGTTAAATTTTACATATTTAAATACAATGTACAATTTATAGAAGAAAGTCATTGCCACTGACAATTTTATAATTTATAAGAAAAAATGAGTTATGGCTTACAATATCAGTGAAATTAGATTTTAAAATTGTACTATGAAATAATTGAAATAGCATTAACACGGTGCGATATTTGAATTTGAATTATTTGTAATAAAAAATAAATGGGATAGGTGGCTCAGTTGTATAGCGTCGGCATGTGGGTTTGAAATTCCCACAGCCGACAAACAATTTTCACTGCGTTAAAACTACTTCACACAAATAAAATTAATTATAGTATGGTACTAAGGATGCCAAATGAATAGAGGCTTGGGTAAATCGTCACAATACATAAAAAGGAGATACAAAAGAGTATAAAATTACAGAGAAATAACGCTACTCAACATTGCGTACAAAATATTATCGTCAGTAATACAAAAAAAGACTAATAAGTACAGCAAGAAATACAATAGGGTAATACCAATATGGATTCGTACAAGTTAAATCATGTATTGATACAATATACACGCTCAAACAAATAATATCAAAAACGCAGTGTTAAAATAGAAATAGAGATGCTCTTCATAGACTTCCAACAGGTATTAGACTCGATAAAAAAGAGCTAATAGAAGCACTAAAAGAATTAAAACTTGCTACAAAGCTAAGAAGACTAATCATCATCATCTGTGGCGCTACAGCCCAAATCGAGCCTGGGCCAATACCGGACACACCGAGCCGCAATTTTTACACTGCCGTACTGCCGGTTTTCGTAGTCGAATGCTACATTATTTAAGGCGTATAAGTGACTAGCTTATAGCGCCCGAGTGTGATAAATACATGTAACTGTATTTTATATTTTACGACAAATCACACATTGTCGACAGGCGGATTCGAACTGACGAACCTTGGAAGAAGACTAATACAAATCACTATGAAACATACAAAAATATGCATAAACACCGGAAGAGGCGATACAGAGGATTTCCCATAAACAAAGGTGTGAGATAAGGAGACTCACTATCAACTATGCTGTTTTATCTAGCAATATAAAATGTGATAAAAATAACAAAAACTCGATCAGAACAAATGAAGGCCAAATAATTGCATATACCGATGATGTTGTTATAATAACAAAAAGAAAAAATATAATGGAAAAAATGAAAGAAGGGAAAAAAGTCGAATTAAAACCAAACGAAAGTAAGACAAAATTCAAGAGACATGAAAAACCATAGAACAACAGTATAAAAACTGGGGAGCATGAATTTGAGGAAGTAGAGCAATATAAATACTTGGGAGTAGCAATAGCTAGCACGTATAAGCGAAAGAGAAACAGAAATAAAGAAAAAAGTTTTCGCAACGCTCAAAGCTTATTACATACACAAAGAAATATTTAAAAGCAAAATACTAACTACGAGTAAACAACTAAAATGAAAATATACAAATCAATGAGTAGACTAATACTATACGATGCTGAGAGATTGGCAATGACAAAAAAGAGGAAGAACATCTAAAATAGTAGAAAGGAAAATACTGAGGGCAATACTAGGACCTATCAAACTTGAAAGTGAGGAATACCGAGCAAGGATAAATAGCGAAATAATAAAAAAAACTATAAGAAGATATAGTAAAACAAATAAATCAACAGAGAGTAAAATGATTAGGACACACGTGGCGATCAGGAGAAGATGCAGTGATATAACATCCTAGAATGGAATCCAGGGAGAAAAAAGAAGCAGATTGAGATCAATGTGGCTGCAAGAAGTTAAGGAAGAACTACGAATTGCAGGAATAAAGAAATGGAAAGAAAAGACAAGCAAAAGAAGAATATGAAACATAAGCATGAAGATAAAAAACACAAAAGAAAGAGGGGCCGATCCCTCTGTTAAAGATAGATCATAGAGCTTGCAAATGAAGCGGTGCAGTGATGATTAAAATGAATAATTGGCGACTTTATTTGTACATCAGTCTTAATGCTCATTAGTTTGACAAATATAAAAATTAGTATTTATGCTAAATAAATAAATATATAATCACGCCCTTTACACATTACTGGGCGTGGCACTCTGCCGTAAGCAGATCTCGGTAAGTGATATATTTCTTCGCGTGAAGTGCGGTTACTAGCCGTCAAATCACGGCCCTCAAAGATGTTAGTGGAGAAGGAGCCACAGGGGTAGATTTAAATTGGTGAAAATTGTTTGTCGTCTGTGGGATTCGAACCAGGGTCCTCAAGATCCACAGGCCAACTCGATACCACTGAGCCACCTACCCCATAAATAAATAAATACAGTGTTAAAATATTAGTAAAACGTATCGCTCCAGTGGTGGGGCATAAATTATTTATACTATCAGATAATAATATAGAATTTTAATTATATTGTAATTAAAAATTAATTAATTAATCAATACAAAAGAGATTATTACAATTATTTTATTTATATTGTTTTGACGATATTCGAGTTCAAAAATACAATATATTACACATCAATGATGATGGCAAATAAACAATTTTGCATTAGTTTCATCAAATACACTTCTTGTTATTGACTTTAATATGAAGTGGGACTACCTTTTTTCGTCCAAAAAATATAATATCGCAACAGATCGCTGTAAATTGGCACTATCGGATACTCCTAATGGTCTTCATATTTCTAATACATGTAGTTCCAGGTATAGTAGATATTTTAATGCCGACTATACCTACAATGATGAGAAATTAGTTTATATAGCACGGAAATATTCGATTTGAGAATAATGTACACAGCATTTAGAAATGAATACATTGTGTGAGGATATAGTTTCAAAATTCTATATTTTGATTTAAAAATAGATATGATAGAAACAAATCTGTTATAAAAATTATGTAATGGCTGTATTCCTATTCTACAAAAATTATGCGATGTCAGCATATTCTTCCAGTATATTTCCATTATGATAAGCTAGGTAATAAAAACCCTTGTAACTAAGATAAGGTGTTCATTGTTCCTGTATTCTTCTATCTCAACACATGTAACCAAGTTGATAATAAAAACATTTTTTTTTCAAATATATTAAATCAAATTATTTAATTTAAATATAAGATAATAATAACAATTCAAAACAAAATTATAAATTGCAACAATTAAACGAGAGATGTACTGTATCTCTTGCATTCATTGAAGTTTCGCCATTGAACATTTGTACCCTGGATCCGTCGTGCACTTATTTAGGTTTAAGAAAGAATAGTTTTTATTTTGATTATTGTTAGACTTGCAAACTATCTTAGTATTATTTATTGCTTATAATCTTTTCAAAATATAAATATATTGAACTTATTCAACATATAAATGATCATGGCTTGTTTGATGCTTGGCAAAATTAATATATATAATACTCTCTCGAGATTTCATTTCTAGCTTAAAGATGTTAAAAATTATGTCCGTAACCAATAATTCGAGAAAGAATACATAGTTTATCTTTAACTGAAAATAATTTATTAAATTACATACAATCAAAACCGTTTTTTTTAGTGAAAATTATTATTAATTTTGTTAATAATGGTAAAAGAATAAATTTAATTTACAAATAAATATGCAACTCGGAAACTCACCGTACGCCACTGATTTTACGATATTTGCACTTAGACACTTCATATTTTTAAATTAATTCAAATTGAAATTAGCTCAATTTATATATAATTACTCTCTTTCATAAAATAAAAAATAATTTAAATAGGATAAACTACATCAGCGGTAAATTTGTAGCTATTTTATTATTTTAAAATTGTGAATTTTAAACGTAAATTTTTAAATAGTTTTTAACACAATTATAGAGTTTATCTATAACTAAAAATATATATATTTTTTTATGAAAACAACAAAATGTTTCTTACTATAAACTTAAACATAAAACAGAATTTAATACATTATTATCGCTTATAAGTTTAAAATTTTGTGTTTTTAGTGAATTATAATATTGAGACTTACCTAATTTTGTGCTGCTTAAATCAAAATAATAATTTTTTTTATACAAATCAACAATATTTACTTTAGTTTTAAATTAGTTATTAAAAAGATCATTTTTTATGGGGTAGGTGGCTCAGTGGTATCGAGTCGGCCTGTGGATCTTGAGAACCTTGGTTCGATCCCCACAGCCGACAAACAATTTTCACCAATTTAAAAAAATCTACCACTGTGGCTCCTCCTCCACTAATATCTTTGGAGGCCGTGATTTGACGGCTGGTAACCGCACTTCACGCGAAAAAATATATCACTTACCGAGATCTGCTTAGGCAGAGTGCCACACCCAGTGATGGGTAAAAGGCGTGATGATATATTTATATATATTTTATTTATTTAAAAAGATCATTTCTACTAATTGTGCATTTGTTTATTTATCATTTCATGTTAACAAAACTATTCATCTTTGAAAAGAAAACGAAATAATAAACTCACTGATACCTATATGTAAAAAATATTTGTTTTACAATTTGACTGTTGCGAAGCTATATACTTTCTGAGTACGGTTCTGGATACAAATCCTGTGTATTGTTCTTCGTTTTACCTCTCCGCTGGTGACAGGTCAGCGCGCTACACTAGTGGCAGTGGACACTACATCAGCCGTTTCGGTCATCCGTTTTCCATATTTTTTAGCCTTTCAGTGAAGATAGATCGGTTTTATTTAACTTTTTCCAAGAGAGAATGTGATACGTCATCCCAATACGACAGTTGATGTTTAAAACATTGTCATTACCATACCTCCGTACTTTTTACTCACAGAATTTTCAGAAATATAAAAATATGAAAATAATTTTTCACTCGTATTCTTCTATGATTGTAACGTCATGACTGTGAACATCAGTCAAGTTTCCAAGAATATTTAAAATTTTATAAGTACTTATAAAAGAAAATTTAGTTTTGAATTTGAAAATATTGCTTATTTAATACTTGCTATGGAAAATAAACGTTATTAAACTATAGTTATACCGTTTCATTAATGTGAATATTAATTTTTTTACGAGTCTTTAGAAAATACTTTTAATTTTCTTACATAAAACTAATAACATTATTTAATAATTCAGTCCATTTAAGTTTGCTATTTGTGCGTCTGAAAATGTTTATTATTCTGAACTAGGTCAACCCATAAACTGAACTAGACTATTTTAACGATTACCAAATTACGTGGACAAATTTGCAAATGCAATTTTTTTTTTAATTCGCTCATAAATTATTAAATTTATTACTAATTAGTTTTCAATATTAAAACAAATGATGAAGGCATCATTATAATAATAATAATAATAATAATCTTTATTACCCAACAGAGTCCTATTACAGGGTAAAGATAAAATAAAAAATATAAAGTAATGTACAAATATAAAGTAATGTAAAATACAATGGCAAAAAAATAAAATAAATTATTATAGATGTTGCGGCTGCCAATAATAATAATAAATAAATACAAACAAGAATTTAAAAGACTCAAACAGAAATAATTATACAAAGTAGGTATATACTCTATCTTTAGTTTATATTAAAAAAAATAAAAATGGGTAAAAATAAAAGTTATTAGTTCCAAGATAGCAATCAAAATTAGTATGACCTGTTTCTAAAATTTATCCAAAAGTATCCATTAAACCAATTCGGAGAAAACGATGTTCTAACTACCATTTTATTTCAAGATGACAAATGAAGATGATCTTTACGATTGTGAACTGATTTTAGGAAAACCTATTAGTGTGTTGCGATATCAAATCTTAAGTTCAATGTTGCAGAGGACAAGCCTTCTCTGCTTATACGTACACGTCTTCTCTGCTTATACGTACACAAACCTGAACGTCTGTTTTTCAATAAGAGAATATTTGATGAATTTATATACTTTATGTACGACTAACATATACTACTAATTTAATAAAAATTAGTCAATTTTTATATTATTTATTATCTATTAATTTTACATCTATTTACCTAATAAATTTACATCTAATTGAAATGAAAGTTTATATTACATTTTCTGAGTACAAATTTGTCTTCATTTTAATACGCCAGTCGATAAAACTTTGGTATGCTTTGTAATAGAAATTTTTAGACTTTTACTGTAATAAACCATATGTAGTAGCATCAGCGATTTTCGTTATTTCTGGTGGGGTAGAAGATATACTGTCTTCTGTAATACTGTCCATTTTTTCAATTACACTTAAACACAATAATTTAACACAATTTGCAAGACCGTTTTTGACAACTTCTAAACGATGATTTCGTTTTATTTGTTTCCGATTCGTAAACAACAGTGAACTTAGCAACAAGCATATTTAAGCAATTTAAATATGAGTCGCTATGGCAACACTGTTCCGATGGCACAATAAAACAATGATCCATGTTTTAAGCATTTTGATTGGTTCACAAGTGGGAATAATGACCATTATTCCCGACTCATTATTCCCGGTGGGATTAATATATAGCATTATATAGCAAAAAACGCATATATAATGATAATATTATTAGTTAGTCGTATATAAATATAATTAAATAACGTAATTATATTTGTATTCAAAATAATTCCATAACTTAAACACACTGTTACAGGCACAAACAATTACACATTGATCTGCATTATATACAGAACAGACACAATTTTAGAATCTGCAAAAGTAAATAGAGATATATACGTCTATCTATACGAAAATATAATAAGAAAATATGCAAATGGACGTGATCCCGAACCTCAGGGTATGAGAAGAATAGGAAGGTTATAGACAAAATTAAGGCGAATATTAAATAAACTAAGAAGAAATGAAATTAAAAATTTACAAAAATAAATAAATAAAATCAGATGGACGGTCTTTATTGATCTTACTAGGAGCTGTAGGAATCAATGTAAATTGGTATTGGTATCTTTCAAATTAATATTTCAATTTTCTGTATTTTGTATAGATGACTTGATGTCTACAATTATCAAGTATTAGTGTAGTATACAACAAAATTATCTTGCAAAAGAATGTTGCGGAAAAAATTGATAAAAATTATTTCCAGTCGGTTTCAAAATTTTAATAAGTTCATTTCATCAGCGAAGCGCCATAAATAAACCGAGATTCAGCGTCTGCATTCAACCAGAGTAGTTGCGAGTGCTGCGCTGCAGAACCAAGCTGATTTATGTCTCTGCACTTGTAAAAAATATAATAAATCTCATTTGAAATTCGTATGATGGCCGCAGCAACAGTACCAGCATCAGCGTGTGGGTGCGTGTGTGCAGAAAAAGAGAATGTTAGTGAGTGTGTATATGTGTCTATGTGGCTAGTACGCGTGCCTTTTTTCGCTCGATTTAAAATTAACGTGGAACATAATTTATGGCGGCAATTAGGCTCGAAGTGTCGGCAAGTGAAGTCTTGGAATGCATCCAAAATGCACTCGAACTGAACGGATTCGTTTTGTATGGTTTCAAAGTCTGTGGCTCGAGAAAATGAAACGGTTTTTTTATTCATTGAACTTTTACGTAATATCATTGAACCTCTAGTTTCTAAATGAAAGTATTGTTCAAATACTGTTTGCCGAAAAAGTAATTTTGTCTACAATAGACAGAATTTCTTTAATTTTAATATTAACTTGTCAAGTGACGATTGAACAAATTATGTCTTTTAAAATAAAATATTTAGTGGATAATATCAGTGAATATATAAACTCTTAGTGTTTATATATTCAATAACAATATGCAATCATATGCGATAAAATGCTATGTTTAGAATTTTTACATTTTTTTACAGTACCCACATCGTTTAGTTTTACACTAGAAACAATAAAATTTCTTTCGGAGATATATTAAAGGTTAAGGAGTAAAGAAATAAAGAGGATTAACTTATATATTTCAGTACAAAATTGAAATATGTTTTGGAAAAATTTACTTCACGAACAAATCATTTTGCCTAATTTACAGTTTGAAGTTGTAGATACATGAGGTTGTAAAACGAAACTAAAAAAAATAAATCATCACAATGCTTCATACCGTCAGTACGGTGGTGTGGATAGCGATACGGAATTCGAATCCGGAGATCCCGAGTTCGAATCGCACTCAAGCTAAAAATTATAGGAACTAACATATTGCGACTCGGTGAGTGCGGATCTTGTACAATAATTGGGATTAAATGTTGTACAGAGTAACATAAATAAATAGAAAATAAACATAATCTGACTACATAGCAGCTCGGTGAGTGCGGACTCTGTACTGTAATTGGGATTAAGTTCCTGTTGTACAGCGTAAAATAAATAAATTAATAAATACCTTTTACCGACAGATTGGTAGACTTGGATATAGAAAACAAACAAAATATATAAAAATAGTAAACTTAGAACAAACTACAGTAGTCCATGATGTTCAACATAAGAAGGTTTAAAGCTCATGAAACATGAGGTAATAAAAAATTGACAGCAGAAATGGGAAATAAAAAAAATTATCTTCATCGTTTCGATAATTAAATGCAATTTCCGAAGTCAGCAGAGATTTACAGGATAACATCCCATCAAATTATACTTCCATAACAAACTGAATCCGAACAATCTTTTACGACCGCTAACTTCATAAATAATAATTTATAGTCTCTCTAACTGTTTTATTATTTTAACCACGATTCCTCCTAACAGCCATTTTATTAGAAAACTCCGTCATTCTTTTATTAGTAGTAAAGCAAACCAGCGCATGTGTTGTCCATCAAGATATTAATTCAATTTCTTTCACAAAACAGAACTGTGTGTGAGAAACAAAAAGTCTGGCCCGGGGGACAGTTTTGAGCTTTTTCTTCTGTAAGAGAGCACCTTTGAGGGTGAGGGAAGGTACTGAATAGGAAGGAAGAGTGTCTTGCCGTGGGCAGCTCACATCGTGAGATAAAACAGGCCTAGGAATTCTTAATGCGCATCGCTTACGAGACATCAGTGTAATCTATACCCTCGGGTTGAGATGTCCGTTGTGCATAAACGTCCAAAATGGTTTTCATTGGGCTCAGAACACAAACAAAACTTTTCTTAAAAATATAGATAACTTTGGATATTTATATGATCTAAAAATAAGACAATATTTATTTTATATCCCATGAAAATTACTGTTATTTGGAAACACAATTGTTGTAATCTTTCTGCTTCCATCGTTTCTTTTATTGTATATTGTATCGTTTTCATCTTGAACTAAAATTCATCTCTAGTAACTATAAAAATATGCATCTTTCTATTATATTAGAGTTAAATATGTTTCTTCTGTTAAAGCATTAATTAATAAATTCAAATATGATGCTGAATTTATTCGTTGGATGAAGAATGGGCCAATGATTTTATCACCAAAAATTCCTGCCCACACATTGGCAAAATGACGATATTGTGTCCTCGATTCTACAATATTATGTGGATTATTTTGTGACCAGTACCGATAATTATGACAGTTTGGTTCGCCATTCATGGTAAATATGCATTCATCTGTGAATAAAATACTACTTAAAAATTCTCTATTACAATTTCATTTCTCCATCATTATTTCACAGAATGAGGCACGCAGTTCAAAATCTCGTTCCAAAATATTTTGGTGGTTTTGAAATATAGAAGGAATGTATTTATTTTTTTTGAGAATTCTATGCACTGTCATAAAATTTATATTTAGTTCTCTGGAAATTTCCCGCACACTCATTGTTGGCTCCAATTCTATAAAAGCAAGAATATTTTCTTCATTGTTATAAATTCTTTCATTTATTTCTTTCTTAAAATTTAGTGTTCCTGTCTTTTCAAACTTTACTATAAACCTCTGAATAGTTGCCGTACTAGGAATATCATGATGCTGCCAAATAGTCACGAATTAGTCGTAAACTATGGGCAGAATAATGCCATTTAATTATTTGCAACTTTTCTTCATCTGAATAATTATTCATTTTTGATAATAATAAACCCTAATATTGATTTAATATCACAGTTGGTCAAAATAAATACTAATAATTTGACGTATAAAACGTTACGCATTTGTTCATCTCTTGTTTTTAATTCCATGGCTATTACTATTAAATTGAAATTACGTGAATTTTCAAATTTAATTTCTGCAGTTATGAAGTAGTCAAAATGAATTTTGTTTATTGATTCGGATGTAGAATTTTATGCTTTACAACATTTATTTGAAACATTTTTTCCTAAAATAATTAGGGAAGCAATGCGCACGGAAAAACTGATTTGCCATGTTAAACGCCTATGTTTCACTTTTCGTGTTACACCCGGTATATATATATATATATATATATATCTTATCTTATTTATGACAAGTAATACACCGTTGAAAAGTGAAAAAATGGCGGTTTTTATTTTAATAAAATAATTCTAGGTTCCCATTTGAAAAATAAAAGTTGATAGTCGTATCATGTAAACCTAACTTTATAAAAATTTCTATATATGTCATAAAATAGTATATTTAATATACTAAAACTTCCATATGAAGAATTTTTTTCT
This sequence comes from Pterostichus niger, assembly GCA_947425015.1. NCBI lineage: Eukaryota > Metazoa > Arthropoda > Insecta > Coleoptera > Carabidae > Pterostichus > Pterostichus niger. The sequence goes on along the minus strand of OX380338.1, from coordinate 19,016,569 downwards.
ATTTCTTATAATACAAAAGTTAAGGGGGGGGGGGTTCGTTGTCCCAGAATCACCCTGTATATATCATAAAAATATGTATAAAAATTATGTATTTTTCTTGAAAAACTGTACTCTCCGCCTTTGTGGCCGCTAAATGGCGCTGAGGAGTTCTCCTCCATCTTCCCACGCTGGGAGTAAAGGGCCTGCGGTGCTTACAAAATGTAAACACTTTGCTTTGCCTCTTCGGGCTGACTTGGCTCGACTTGCTGCTGTGTTGATGTTACGGGAACTTTGTACGTGTGGCCTCAACACTCTCTCCTGTAAATTAGGAATATTCACCGCTGCCCCGTCACCATCTACCGCGCTAAACCACCGTACCTCTTTAAAATATTAAGTAAGAAGAAAAATAAAATTAATTAATAGAATTCTTAATCAGCTGGTCTTCGTGGTAGTCATTTACTGTATTTCTCAAAGGATTCGCAGATTCGAAAAGTCAACTTCCTTTTGATTATACTTCATTATGATGCAAAGAGAAGCTTTCAAATATTTTTGAAGAATAATTTTATTTTAGAGGTTATAAAAACTTATCTAAGTAACTAACGAAAAGGTAGATTTTATTTAGTATTGGACTAGTGTAAATTCTCATTCCAATAAAAATTATGTTCCAATAAAGAATCTAATCGATGTCGCGTGAATAGAAATCAACCACATTTAATGACGCAGGTAAATAGTTAAGGAGCTAAGAAGTCTTGCATAAATTATCATATGAGGACAACTATATTTTTTTCCAAATTCGTTGCCACAAGACGATAAATGTATACGAAAACATTCGATCATTTTCAACTAGTGACAAAACCTTTATTATTATGGTTGTATGCTTGAAACCAATATTTTTAATCTTAAAAAAAAGATATTTACCAAAATTAAATCAAAAGCTAAGTTATCTAGTAATGGCCAGGACGAGAAAAAAAATGTTTTCTTTACTTGAAAATTTGAGATAAGATGATTCTCGTCTCGTCTCGTTTCAACTCATAACTTCTTTCGTATATATTGATATAAATAATTATAACAATGCTATATAATTTTAAGTAGTTTAAAGGCATTTCCTAGTATTTGCTAGTCATTCGTAAGAGAGTTAATATTATATAAATTGGTCTTTATGATATTTCGTGGAATAAACTCGTATATTTTTGAAGGATACAAATAATTGCTTGGTAATTCTCTAATTGGAATAAATTACAATAAAGCTGATAAAAGAAAAATGCGTACCAGAGTATCAAGATTTATTTGGAAAAGCGGCAAGAATTTTAGTGCCGCAAATAAATGGAAATTTATTTTATTTCCTAGCTATTATGTCGCGTTTAAATTTTACGATTCCCAACTATATACGAGGATCTACGAGTAGAAAATTTCTCTACGAGCTGTATATTAAGTGGAGAAATATAAAGAATTGTTGTCATTAATTTATTCTTCAAAAATAGCAGTTATATGAGGTTAGAATGTCAAAAACTTTACGGTGCGCAGCTATGAAGATACAAGAGTGGAACAATTGTACAACTTTTATTTGTCTGGAGATATTTATGTCTTTAAGTGCATCTGACTGAAATAAAATTCTCTCATTTTGAACTATAAATTGCGGCGGGGATGAAATAGTGGATCCAAGATTCGTGGGGTGGACAGCGGAACCGAACGATGGCCTAACTTTGATGTATTCGCGCGACATTAAACTCAGTTGAATCACTAACTTGTTTCTGCTTCAAATCTTGCGCAATACACAAAGATTCATAAAACTTAGCTGAATATATTTCATGAAACTAAGTTTTATTATGAAAACATTATAACGATTTAGTAACAAACTACTTATTTGTTCTTTCTAGTGTTATATAAAAATAAATTAACACCATTGGAATTAAAGCGTTCCACTCTTTTACATACTTCAAACTTTCAAAAATGAAAATTAACCTGAATAAACTTTTATTATTATTATTTTAATGCTTTATACGGATTATATTAATGTATAGTAAATTATAAAAAATTTATACTGAAATGACTTGTACGTACCCAACGGACTAGTTAAAAATGATCGGATATTTTCGTATACATTTTTCGTTTTGTGGCAACGAATTTGGGAAAAGAAATATGTTTGTTCTCATAAAGTAATTAATTAAAGATAAAAAATGTAATGTCGCTTTTTAAAAATATATACATATTTTTCAAACTATTTAATATTATAATAAATATCAAGGCATATTATGACAAGCTGTAATAACGCATTTAAAAAAAATTAAACACATTTTATAATATTTCCTCCATGATATACGAATTATAACATGCATACGAGTTCAAGGCGCTCATTTTGAACACTTGCTGTAATTTTTTTAAAATTTGTTATCTTTTTTCATATTGTGTTAACCTATTCCATGTTTGGTTATGTTGTTCTGTGTCTATTTAATAGTGTCATTTTATGTTTTGTTCTCTAAATCGTATTCGTTAATATTAATAAATAAAATTAATTAAGACAAATAGGGTATGACTTTTCAAAAAAACTCTTGTTTTCGAAAGTATCTTGATTAAAAAAATTTGAAAATTTCGTGTTCAACTTCAACCTCTTGTATTTTGGTAACTAGAAGGAATAGGACCTATGTTCATATGACATTTTTGGCTCAAAATGACCTCAGGAATAAGCTGTTAAAGTTTGTTACACTAGTTCTGAAACACCCTGTATATCATCATGTAAATTTTTTAATCGATTAATGATTAATGATTCAACTTTAAAAAATAATATATTAACTACGAGTACAATTAAAAATGTATCATTAATCGATTAAAATGATTAAAATTAAACATACATTTTAATCGATTAAAATTAATAATTAATATGTATATAAATTAAATAATAAATAAGCTTTGAGAATAAAATAGCATTTATTAAACAAACAGATAAATCATACTTTAGTAAATATAACATATATTATATTTTTTTTACAAATCTCATTCATATTAGAAAGTTTTTTGAATAAAAAAAAAAATGAAGTATAATTGTATTAATTTAAATTAAATCGCAAACATTTTTGGTGGAGGATTTTTAAAACATATTTCGTACAGTATTATTTGATTTAAAATAGTCGACATGTTAGTATTTTCTAAATAATGAATTAATCGTAAATGAATGGTTAATTTAAAAATTAATCATAGGTTTTGTGATTAACTACGAGAAAAATTTAATTGATTAATGTCGTGTAACATTTTAATCTAATAATGAATAACTATTAACGATTAATTTCACCATTAATCGATTAAAAAAATTAGTTTATTTTAATCGTTTACTTTGCAGCTCTGATAACAATAATAAATTAGAATGGATAATACTATGACACAAATAATATTGAAACTGCCCTGCACTTACACACAATTTCATTATGAGCGCTATTAATGGATGAGTGTTAAAAAATATTTCAGTTAAAATAGATTTTTCTGTAGAAAATATTCTAATAGTTTTTTGTCACTGTATTCATGCTAAAATAACAAACTCTTGTTAAAAATCATTTTCTTTCTATATGTATCTGTAAGAAAAATATACAAATTAAGATATTTTTTCAGCTATGCAAAAAAATTAACTGTAAAATTTAAACGAATTTTTATTATTATTCAAACCTCATTAGGTTTGTTGGCGAATTCCTTGTATCATTAAAATAAACTCTTTCTTGATTTTAATACGTATAAAATTAAACCAGTTTTAATTACATTTTTATGAAAGGTTTGTTTTATTTAATTGTATTACGCACAATGTTTATGAAAGAAAAAACGTTTAATTAAAATTTAAATATTTGAAATTATACTCTACCGTTTTTTAATCATGGAATAATTATACCAGTAATATTTTAATTTTTCATCCATATTTAATTTTTTTAATAAAATTTTCATGTTGAGACATTTAAATATGACAAACATTAATTAATCTTAAAAATCTAATACACGGTTAATTAAAATTTATGAAAAACCAGATAGAATATTAAAATTCTTTATAATTTTATAAATTATATATTTATTAATACCTGATTTGCATTTTGAATTTGATGCACAATTAAAAATTATATTAAATAAAACAGGTCAGATTATTTTTATTTTCTATTTATTTATTTACTTACTTATTTATGTTACTCTGTACAACATTTATTCCCAATTACTGTACAGGATCCGCACTCACCGAGTCGCAGTATGTTCATATAATTTTTAGCTTGAGTGAGATTCCAAGTTGGGATCTCCGGATTTAAATCTAATACTGCGTGATAATATATAGGGAGATATGTAAATGCTTTTCCAATATTTTGGGCTAAACTACGATCAGAGAGCTAGGCAATAGCTAGTTGTTTTTAAAGCTTAGCTATAATTACTTTAACTATAGCTGCAGTTCCGCTAAATCTGTAAACATATAGATCCAGTTTGTAACTTAAAAATAAAAACTCGTAAAGCTACTTCACAAAGCTACTTTTTATAATTTAAGGCTAGTTTTTGTAGCTTAAAAATACTTATTGTAGCTTACAACTAATTATACTTATGACAAATCTGAAAAATTTAACACCTACTTTAACATTAAATTTTAGATTTAACTTGACTATATTTTACAAAATGTATTTAGTATCTGTAGTATCACTACATTTTAAATGATTAGCTGTAGCTATAGCTTCGCTACTTATTTTAATTAGCTTGCCTAGCTCTGACTACGATGTTGTGAAAATTCCTTTATATGATCAGTTATTTTGATTTGCGAAGTTCTAGTTTATCCATAACAGATAAGTTATAGGACATAAAGTGAAAAACAACGCGAACATCGCGATTATTTATTGAACTAAACGGCATTTTGTGTTAATGCTTTATGGTAATATTAGAATCGAAGCTAATAGCTATAAGTGTACTTTGGTGTGGTTTTATTTGTGAAATTGAAATTGGTTGGCGGAGGCGAAAATATCAGCTCTTACCATAAACTTATATATAAAATTGTGAATTATTATAAAAATAATATTTCTTAATGAGTGAATACATGTTATTGAGCCCAGGAGAAGCAAGTAGGCTACGTATGAGATACGTGGGTGCCGACAGCGTCGTGCATTAGCGCCACTTGAGATAATGATGACAGGATAACTGCGAGTCGGTGAGATTTGCATAAACCGTGAACGCGCCGTAAATTATCGCTTATTACAGTGATCAATAACGTGCACTAAGCACCGAGAACCCGATCCACAACTTCAGATCCCAGATCGCAGTGTGCCTCGACCGCCATCGCACTTTTTGTTCTCGTAAGTTACGCGACGGCAGCGCATTGTAATCACACTGTATTAGGAAATCCGATAATTAATTACTTAATTAACGAAAGAAATTGCGCCGGCACTTTTACGGAGGTCGTTGGCTCGTTTCGTTTGATGCACCTTAGCGTCTCTGCCAAATTTTTCTTCTTTAACCGACAACTAGCAGTTGGCGAAAAATATTTCCTCCAAAATTAGGTACAAAATATTAAAGAGTTAGTTAGTGATTAGCTTAAAGAGACAATTCATCCGGCTCCTGAATTTAAACTCGATACTTAAATGCCACCAAAGCGTCAAGACAACTAAAACGTAAGATGTTTTGTCGAATTGATTTAATTAGTTAATAATAAAATACGAATAAAAAAGGTTAAATATGAATTTAACCAAGTTTGTTTTTTATATATGAGGTAGGTCGCCACCTATCAAGTCGGCCTGTGGAATTGAGAACCCAGGTTCGATTGCCACAAACGACGAACAATTTTCACCACGTTAAAACTACCCTTGTGCCTCTCCCACCACTAACATCTTTGGAGGCCGTGATTTGACGGCAAGTAACCGCACGTCACGTGAAGAAATATATCACTTACTAAAATGTGCTACGACAGAATGCGAGAGAATTATACAGGGTGTTTCACAACTTAGAGCAAAAAATTAAAGGGTATATTCTGTACGACGTGCTGATCATGAAACAAAAAGATTTTTTTTTAATTCGAAAAATTAAGGGTTGTTAACCTAAAACATTTTTTGTAGTACTGCACTGGATTCGCTTTCCTATTAAACACAAACAATGAAGTAGGTATCAACTAAGAAAGAATAATTACAAAATTCAATTATTAGCAGTTATTTATAATAGAATTTTATTTAATTAATAACTTTAACATAATCATCCACCCAGTGGCAGTGGCAACAAAAAATTTTGGACTAGGAAACATGGAAAATAGTTTTGCGATTTAAAAAAAAATTCTTTTTGTTTCATAATCCGCACGTCGTACAGAATATACCCTTTAATTTTTTGCTCTAAGTTGTGAAACACCCTGTATATTTATGTGTTTTATACTCGTATTTTTATATGTACAGATTGCCCAAAAAGTTCATTCTTTCACTTTTGAAGTGCAGGGGCGTATCTGGGGTACTTGGCGCCTGGGTTCTGAAGCAGAATGTGGCCCCCCGGGGCGTGCGCCGCAGGCGAAAATTTTGGAGCACAAAAATGCGATATGGTACTCAAAATACGTGGAATTTTATGCTCTACGATACAGAAAGAGTAAGGCAGTAAGCCGACACGCCGTACTATGCGAAACTTGCGTGTAGATTTAGAGCAATAAGCAAACTCATGACAAATAATGTTATTCACCTTAGCATAGAATAATAGAACATTGTCTAGAAAAATAACTATTTTTTAAATAAATATTTTATTATATAGTTTCTCATAAAATTAAATAAAAATACAAAAAAAACAAAAAGAAATTAGTTCACTACATAGGTACATTCTAATATACCTAAACCTAATTAAAACTATATAGTTTACATTTTACAATTGCATATAATAGCACAAACAATTATACAAATAACAAAATAACATATCAATACATGTAAATTAAATTTACAATAAAAATACTTAAATACTCATAACTATACCGCGCGTTCCACGTAAAGGTTGGCATAGGGAAATAACATGGGAAAAAAGTTTTTTGTAAATAAAAAGTGTCCGGTAAAAAATTATGGTATAATATTGCACATGACCATACTAGACCTATCCACACACATTATTTCATACAGATTACTTCATTTTAATGCCATAAATTAGAGAAATTAATGAAAATAGTTCGAGAAAATCGCCTACTAATTATGATTTTTTGTGACAGCTTTGTCATAGAAGCAGAAGCTGTCACTATAACCGTCAAGATTTGTTGTGAATATTAAGAAATCTTGACAGTTAACTTTATATTTCAAACATTAATCACATTACTTCGCGATCTTTTGTAATTAAAGGCCTTAGTACGATAGTAGGTACCTACATTTGGTATTCATTTAATCACTTTATTTATTTTACAAATAATATTAAGACGTAGTATTTGTGTTCTTTTAATATACTCATATTTATTTTAACTTTTTGCCGTCTGCCGCCCTTTTATGCTGGCGCCCGGGTTCTGGGAACCCCAAGAACCCTGGGTTGGAACGCCCCTGTTGAAGTGAAATATAAGGTTACAAACTTTTTTATATTTGGCAATAATAACGCCACAAAAGAAGATTATATATGTAAAATTGTATATTTTTTATTTTGTTTTTATTGTTGTCTAATATTTGTTTCTAATAAAAATTATGTATACCAAATCAAATAAGGTTTAATTGGAAAAGAATTATAATAGTTAATAATTTTATAAATAAATACTTAACAATTGATGATATTAAATTGAAAAATTGGAATACCAGCAGAATTTGAATTTGGGACCTATGAACTTCGATTATAAGCTCTAAACCAACTGAATTACTGTTGCCATTTGATTAAAATCTAATTTTATTCCATTTTTATATATATTTTTGTTATGTGTCAATAGAAGCCTCAATCTTATGACTCATAGGTCGTAGGTTCAAATCCTGACGATATTTAATTTGCAATGAAAGTCCTTTAAAAATGATATATCAAATAAAAATGTAGATATGCAAATAGTTCGTTAAAGTAAATAAATATAATACCTCAACAAACAGATTCATAAAGCGGATTAATCGGTAACTTCGCTTTTAATGTTATCTATAACGCAATTTCTCATTTATTTACAAACATGCACGAAATGAGTAAAATGTTTGATTATCTAAAACGTTTTATATTAATTTATTAAAATAAGTTTGTATCCAGAGTTAAAAGTTATAATAAATGTGTAACTTGCTAATACACTTTATTAATCTGTCTAATAGAGTTTCTGCAAACATTGAGGGTTAAAAATGTATCTATAAATGTCATTAATTCAAAATAATTGCGAAATATGTCTCCTATGGTATAATTTAATTTTCGATCCAGAAAAAAATATATATACAGGCGTGTTCTCTTCAGTTCGACATTAGTATAAAATGTCATTCTATTTGGACGTATTTGAAAAATAAAATATGAATTAGCATCTTTTGAACGTAACCACACAGGACATGGGTCATATATTTCCCGTTGTCTAACTGCGCGTCATACATGTCGAACTGTCTGTCGTACTGTGAAAAGTGTTCGCTAGAACCCAATTTGTCAGGTAGGCCATGAGACCACTGGACAACGACGCATCGACAGCATGTCAAGCGTTGTAAACAAACGACATGTGAAAGTGACCACTCTGAAGACAGCGAATCATGACTGCAAATATTGATCATCGCAAAAAATTCACAATGATGCTTTGTATCATACTTCATAAATCATCACTTTTCTATTTACTACGATATTGTCAATTTACAAATTTTACTCATCTGTACTTTTCAAAATAGTATTCTAATATTCTCGTAATAATTTATTGCATTCTCTATGAAGTAGAGCAGAAACCTGGATACATTAAGTCTACCCAGCTAGAGGTTTTGGAGCCAAATACTAACAATCAACCCTACTGAAAGCATGGCGTGATCTAGGAATCACTCAAACATGACATATGATATATCAGAGCAACGCAAACTTTTGACATAAATTCTATTATAATATAATATTTAGTTAATGAAATATCAAAAAGTTAGGATTTTTCAAACAAAATGTTCAATATCATAAAAAAATAAAACATATACCGAGGTAGTGTTATTATAGATATTTTGAATGTTTTTATACAATTAAAAATAAATAATGAGGAATATTTCAAATTTAATGAATTTATAAACATGCAGGCTTAATAATAAATTTGAATTAACATTTAACAAATGCATATTTTATTTATTTAGTTACGTAGTTATTTGATATAATGTAGGTCATCTTACAGAAGGACTCGGGTCGTAATTTTAGTCGAGTAAATTTTAAATCATTAGCGTGAAAAAACGTAAGTCATGTTTTGAATGTCGTGGATGAGCGGACGCGAGTATTATTTTATTGTGAGTGAGAAAAAAAAAACTCTGAATTATATAATACAAATAAATAAATAAATATATCATCACGCCTTTTACCCATCACTGGGTGTGGCACTCTGCCTAAGCAGATCTCGGTAAGTGATATATTTTTTCGCGTGAAGTGCGGTTACCAGCCGTCAAATCACGGCCTCCAAAGATATTAGTGGTGGAGGAGCCACAGGGGTAGATTTTTTAAATTGGTGAAAATTGTTTGTCGGCTGTGGGGATCGAACCAGGGTTCTCAAGATCCACAGGCCGACTCGATACCACTGAGCCACCTACCCCATAATATAATACAATATTTATTATATTAATTACGTTGTTATTATTAAATACATGTACGAATCCAATGATACTAAAATTACTATTGATAAACTGAACACATGTGTCTGAATTTAGTTTTAAAATAAAATTAGTTCTTCAAGGATGGAAACATTAATAGCATCACAAACAAATAATGAACTGGAGTGACATTATTATAATTTATACATATAAATATTACAATATAAAGCCATAGTAAAATATGCGTGAGTGAAGAAGCGTGAGAACCTGATTGTCACTAATTTTTACACACACGCTCAGTCTTACTGCTCTTCCAAAATAGGATGTTTCAACTTCATGCATCCTCTCTTGGTAAATTATTTAATACTGCAGAAATAACAAAATGGCACAATGATATTTTATAATAAAATAATATTTCAAGACGTTCAATCATGGTTTCGCCAAACTTTATTTGACAGTAAACAACAGAAATAAATGCAAGCAAATATGCAATAAAAATTAATTGATCGATTACAATGATTTTTATTTTCTTGGCCTATATAATAAGCAAAGTATTGTTATGACAATTTTTCTCGATTTTAAAATTTTGATGAGTTTTCTCGCTTTATAACCAGTTGCACCAACAAAACTTAAATTTTAAACTTGGTTTAAATAAATAAAAGCAAATCAAATGTTGACAATCAATGTTAATTATTTCATATGACATAATTTTCATTTGCTTTTATTTATTTAAACCAAGTTAACTTAAAAATGTGGTGAAATTTTGATTCAAAACTTTACATTTAAACTTTTAAGTGAAAAATTGAGATTAAGTTTATTTTCATTGATGGGTTAAAATGATATTTAGTTGCTAACTACATAGTATACAACTAAAGCTTTGGTGTAAGAAAATTACCTAAATTTATAGTCTCGATTGCTCTGGTGGTGGCGACAGCAGATTTAAAAAATACAATTTCTTTCGTATCAAAGAGGTTTTATCAGTAATTTGTAAAGAGAAAAATGCGAAATAACTCTATGTTTAAAGTACCAGAAATTCCAGAAGTCGAATCAATTTACTAGATGATTCATACCCGGAGCCAGAAGTCGTGCACAAAAAGCGGATATTTTGTTACTAGTATGTATTAAAATACTTACGAAAGCTTAGGAAAGATAAAAGCATAAAAATGAGATATTATCTATTTATTACGTTAAACATCATGATGAAAAATACCTCTAGCTGTACGTGTAATTTGTCGTCGTACAACAGATTTTTTCAACCAAACAGTTGTTTGTGCTAATATTTACTACACAGTTGACTCGTACAACTGTCTCTTAGCAAACTCTTTCTTCGTATTTAACCTACGATATCTCCTTCAAAGGAGAATGACTGATGTCAGTACTTCTATTTGCACGTAACTAGCTCGAAAATACAACACGCTTTGTTGATCAAGTTTACAGGTTGCGTGGTGTTACAAACAGAAATCTAGTCTCGCTATTAATAACTTGGAATAAACATACCACTATCGATCACATAGTCTGCTATATGAATATTTTTTACACACGTGAGCTATATTCTTTACAAGATATTTTCAAAACGCAATACAAAAATTTAGCTTGGTAAAGCACAATATATTTACATGGATAAAATAATATAGTACTGCGTTATACTACAATTTGATAAAAAATGTTTTATACATAGCTTTTAGGTTATCAAAGGAAAAATTGCATACATCATTTGAAATTATTCATTGAAATAGCGAAATATTTTCATTTTGAATTAATATTTACATAGATATATTAAGAATATAGCCATTCATAACCTTTTGCATAAAAAGTTCAAATTAATCGATCGAGTTATATATATATATATATATATATATATATATATATATATATATATATATATATATATATATAATGTATCTTAAAACTTATTTCAGCATCAAATTATCTAACAAATCATTAAATTCAATTATTATGTACAACATAAAATAAAATTATATGTATGTAAAGTTATTCATATTTAACTCTTTTAAAAATAGCACCAACAAAACTTAAATTTTAAAATTAGTTAAAATAAATAAAAGCATATCGAATGTTGGACAGCAATTTCCATATGACTTGACATGTAACTTTGATTTGCTTATATAATTTTAAACCACGTTTTAATTTTTAATATTGATAAATTTATTAATTGCTTTTTTTTTTTCAAATAAATATCGAATCAAAACTGCTTGTCAAATTATAATTTAAATCTGCCTGAAATACATGAAATAAATCATAGTAGAAAAGAGTTTCCGAATTTGACCCGTCGCCTAGATTGAACCGTCATCGTATCTTCAGCCGTATAAAACATATGCACCGCAATATAGGCAAAATATTTAACATTGATGTAATAGTTGCAGCAGCGTAGTTTACGGTACAAATTCGGCAACTCTCGCCTTATATTAGGAATACATTACATGACTGTCAAATATTCCATTCGTTAGAGCTAATTTTGGTTATACTTGAAATTGACATTTCGTTGATGCAAACTGAAAATATATTACAAAAAAATGAAAATATATCATCAAGCCTTTTACCCATTACTGGGTGTGACACTCTGTCGAAACAGATCTCGGTATGTGAAACATTTCTTCGCGTGAAGTGCGGTCACCAGCCGTCAAATCACGGCCCCCAAAGATGTTAGTGGTGGGGAAGCCACAGGGGTAGATTTTAATTTGGTGAAAATTGTTTGTCGGCTGTGGGGATCGTACCAGGGTTCTCAAGATCTACAAAAATATATTATAATTTCAAAATAAATAAATATATTATTGTTTTTTTACTCTTATTGGATGCAGCAAATTTATGTCGATGGCATTTATATTAATTATTAATCACGACACCTGAAAATAATAGACCTTACAGGAACATTATTTTTATACAAAATAAAAAATAAATAAATCTATCATCACGCTTTTTACCCATTACTGGGCATAGCACTCTGCCGGAGTAGATATCGGTAAGTGATATATTTCTTCGCGTGAAATTCAGTTACCAGCCGTCAAATAATAGCTCCCAAAAGTGTGTAGTTTTAACGTGGTGAAAATTGTTTGTCGCCTGTGGGAATCGAACCCGGGTTCTCAGTTCCACATGTTGACTCGATACCACTAAACCAGCTACCCCATATTATTATTATACGCTGCAACTAATTTCAGATTTATCTTATTACAACCTGTAATACAGTACGCCATCAAACAAATACATTTAAAATTCTTATATCTAGTGTTTAATTAATGTCAACTACTCGTATATCAATTAGACTTCGGTTATGATACTCATGCAGATAATTAGCTTTTTGATGGCATTTCTCTGACCAAGTCTCCAGTCTCCAGTGATCCTTTATTCATGGAAACAAAGTCAAGTTAGCATTGGCTAGAATCCATCACAACCCTTCCAACATGTCAAAGCGATGACAAACTATCCCTTCCTTATTGTATATTCAATCCTTGGCGGCGTCAATTTCAGCCGTGACGAGACAAGCTTCGCCTCTTCGACCCTCATACATCGTCGCTCGGATCAGATCATGTCAGCAACTTGTTAGCAGATCAACTGAGGTTAAACGATCGTGATCTTGCTGCGTACTGTATCCCTATATCGTCCCGGAGTTACGGCATACTCGATATGAAATATTCAACTGCAAAATTTTCTCCAGTTACTGTACTTGTGTAGATGTTGGTATTCCTGTGAGTCGGTTGGTCATTGCTTATTCACCGGGAGCTTTGTGAGATGCGATTGTGTGCGCGGTCACTACAGTATGCAGTGGTCATTGTAATGCACAAGTGCATAGAATTAACTGGATTAAGTAATACAGACCATGTAACTTGAATACATTTTGAATAGGGACTCAAATTGTGTTTTTACATGAAAATACTTTTCAAGCATTTGTCGAATACTTATGACAAGAAATAATATATTATTATAAACTTCATAGTTCTATAATCTATAAATACAATAAATAACCCATAATGTGTTTTTGTTGTTGTTCCTTTCTTACCTAAAATAAATCACAACCTATATATTTGTCAGAACTACTGTTATTCTATTGTAACAATCGAGATTACAATAAAATCATATAAATATTAGCACAAGAGTATGTACAACATTTAAATACATAATACTATGCATGGCATCCAATTAATTTACTTCTGCTATGCCTCTCATTACAATAAAATAAAAATAATACTTAATTCAGAGTATACACTCCATTAGCTCAATTCTCGAAAAATTTAACTAATCCCGAATTTTGTATTAGTTGTTTTAACCTAAACCATATTCTCAAAATAGATTAAATAAACTCTGATGTTTACCATTTACTTTTTGTAAAATGATTTGGAATAACTTTTTAAAATTCAGAATAAGCTAAAACTTTTTGATATATTTTAGCGTATAATAAAGTGTAATTACCACTCGTCAAAGTATAGTTCTCAATGATGTTAGCGGAGATAGATTCACGCGGGTAATTTTAATGTTGTATAAATCAGTTGTAGGAGTCGAACTATTTACCCCTTACATAAACGAGAAAATATAACATGTAAACGGAATATAGGCATGTAATGCCCA